>JZKD02S0154119.1:59538-83572 GCA_000966675.3 Picea glauca | reverse complement strand
TCTGGACCAATTTAACGAGTGTGAAAGAATAAGGTCACTCGATGATCTTTTCAATTTTAGGGAGTCTAAAAAGAGCTTAACTATGGACTCCGTGGGGGTTTCTTTTTCATAAATTCAGTCCCTCAGGCCCGAAAAAGGGATAAAATCATACCTGAGAGTACTCTTCTAAAGAATGAAAGTTCTATAGAGTATACCTTTGTTCGTATAGTTGACCGTCCGGACCGAAAAAGGGGTAAACTACCACTGGACATACATGACTTCAAATTTCAATTTAACGAGCATGAATGACCACAAGATCACTTGGAAATCTTTTCATTTTTAGAGGGTTTGAAAAGGGCTTAAAAGGAGACCCGTCTAAGGAACGTTCTTCTGGACCAATTTAACGAGTGTGAAGAAACAAGGTCACTCGGCAATCTTTTCATCTTTAAGGAGTCTGAAAAGGGCTTAAAGAAGACTCCATAATGGTTACTTTTCTTAGTTAATCCGGATGAGATCGAAAAGCATAAATGTAGTCTTGTTGGATGTTGCTTTCGGATCTCAAAGCGAGCTTGAAAAACAACAAAGTTAGCTCATGATAGACTCTTTGTGGGTCGATGCCTGGCATCTCCTCGGGGGATTTGTATGCTCTGACGAAAACATTATCTATGATGCCAAGGGTTCTGGAGATATTGATAGGTATCATTTTAGAAATGGTTTCCATATTACCCTCAGCAGAGATGTTGTGTGTAGCTAAGGGATTAGTATGACAAGACCTATCTCCAGTCATAGTCACGGTGAATTTGCCTGCTTTGATTCGGCTTAACTTTGGGAGGAAATATGATCTGTGATGAAGATCTGCCCAATGTTTGTCCGGACTAGTCATTTCTTCGATTATTGCTTCATCAAAAGGCAAGACTAAGTCTAATGAATCGACGTTAGCGAGAGAACCCTGAGCCCAAATAGGCTCTAGAAGTGGATCTAACTCTTGTGTAGGAGTCATATCAGGGTTAGCTGAAGCTTGCTGGACTAAAGAGTACGCTAATTCAACGACCGACAAGGGAATGGACATGCCTGAGTTTCCTGTCTCATCCATCGTGGCTGATGGGGAAGGAAGAATCCAAGGATCCTCAAAGTAAGTCGTGTGGAACGAGGAAACTTGAAAAATATCAGCCTTATGGTGATTAGATATAAACTTGACATCATCATGAGGAGGTGGGTAATCGAAGGTACCCATCAAGGATGGGAACAAACCAACTCCTACGTTAACGACACTGGGTTGAGGATTATTAATCATGGGAATTTTGGATGCCCCCAAAGCTGGGTCAGGTCTAGAGAAGGACAATTGATCGATGGTTACTATCCGGTCTTCGTGTGGAAACAACAAGACTTGAAAAACTGTAGCAACCAAAGCTTGCATAGCATAAGTCCAACTCCGACCTAACAAGAGGTTATAGTCGAGGGGAGCATCGACTACCTCTACTTCGACACACACGGTCTTCCCTCCTAACTGCACAAGGAAAGAAGGAACGATGCCATGTGGTCGGAAAGAATGACCGTTGAACGCAGTGAGGAGAGTAGGTGATGGAGAAAAAGTGGGCTGACCAATGGCCTTCCAACATGATAATGACATAACGCATGTCGAGGCACCCTCGTTGACCACCGTGCGGAAGATATTCCATGTAAAAGTTTTCGTGGGATGAGCCACAACTATCTGAAACGTGATGTGGTAAGGCAGATGAGGTTTTAAGTCGGTTGTATCTAACATGATGGTACCCAGGTTACAAGTCTCAGTAGAGCCTAAAGTAGTTAACAAGGCTTTCCTCTGAGCAGGGCAGCTTTGTAGGACCTCCAAAGTAGACATCACATAAGGTGTTTGTGATAAATCTTCCACCGCAGAGTAATTCTGGGTGGCGCTTGCGTTTGGGTTGTGAGAAGCTTTCTTAAATGCACCCTTTGGAATGCGTGTTATTTATTCTCCCAACATATTCTTGATCTGTAGAGGAAGAGATGGGATTTCAGCTTCTTTACCCTTCTCAGAGGCACTTGGTTTACTATAGTCGTGTGCTCTAGTCATTATGAAAGCATCACCCCTAACCATATATACGTTCGTGGATGAGGGATTGTTTGGAGGAGGGCAGGTTTCTTGGCTGCTCCCTTCGGCACTTGTAGAGGCCTGAGTTAAATTTTTCCCATGTTGAAAGGGATTAGTCAACACTGCTTGCTGTTGCTATGTGACAAAATTTTGGGCCTCTGCAAGTAGAGGACAAAGATGGGTTGGGTGGTCTTCCACACACAAGTTGCATGGATACCTCTCCTTCCATTTTTTCGTGGTGCCCTCGCCAGCATTATCAGTGGGTTTTTTCTCCCCCTTACCCTTCTTTCGTTGTTTTTTCTTCCCTTCAGGCTGCTGGGTGGCCTTTTGGTTAGTCGACTGCATGGAGTGTACTTTTTATGTTTGGGTAGGAGGAGCAGCCAAAGAAGTAGTATGGCTGGCTGCTGAGTGTTGTATAGATAACTGTTGCAACTATTTTGTCAATTGCTCAGCGGGCTTGGTTTGGGTTGAACCAACAATACCATCGGCATGTGGTCCAGCTCTTCGTTTAGTTTTATCTAGTATCGATCGTGGTGCATCCGACAAGATGTTGTATAATAAACCAGACTGAGAATGGATGAGCTCAAACTGTTGATCCCTCATGATGGCATCTTCTTCGGAGAAAAATCCATAAGTTGCGATGTATTTGGATAATTGTGGGACCAGAGACTTAAGGAACCACTCAAGAAGGAATGCTGGTGGGACTGGTACTTTGATTAGACTCTTCTGGCATCTCCACTCCCGGATATGATCCGAAATATGGTCCACTGTTGTCTGTTTGAAATTAGCAAGCAGCTCTGTGCCAGCGTCATATCTCACAGGTAACTGGAAATGGTTAAGGAAGGCCATTGCCAGTTCACCAAATGAAGAGTATCTTGAGCGATCAAGCTCGACATACCATTTTGCGACACTCCCGATAAGAGTACATTGAAACAATCGCAACTGTATGGAGTCATCTTTCAATGAGTTAATGAACACCAAAGATGGAAGGTAGTCACATGATCACCTGGATCTTCATTAGGCTTGGCCTTGAACTTTGGAATGTCTGAAGGCAACTTCATCGGCATAGGAAGCCAACGTGGATCATGACAAATAGGATCATTTAACAACCTTGTCAAATCTGGCAAGTGTAATGTTGCCAAGAATGGTAGTTTGGGTTGCTACTAATAGCCTGGGAAAAAGGGTCCTGGAGTTTGACTGGCACCAGGTTGCCAGGAAAAGTTTGGCTGCTAGCCTGGATTCTGGTAGAAACCATGGCCCTGACCAATGTAAGGATTTTGCATCTGTGGAGACATCATTGGCTGATTTCCCATAAAGGACATAGGATGGCTGGCATTCATCGTGTTTGACAGACTTTGGGAAGGATTACCCCATGCCGGTCCCGATGGGAGAGGCATAGTAGTCTGTCCAGGGTTCCATTGACTATGGAAAGAATTACCCTAGAATGACATTCCAAAGGAGGGAAAGGATCCTTGTCCTGAGTTCCAAGGTCTTGCTATATGTGCCCCTGGTGCAGGAATAGTACACTATGCCGGAATAGACTATCCAAAAATGGGAGTGCCCCCAGATGGGAAAGCGGTGGATGCGAAAGTGTTGTTACCAAACATCCCGTTCCAAACAAATGGTGACGAACCTACCATCATAGTGTGCGCAGGTGTTCCTTGACTCCCAGCTCCAAATGAACTAGTGTGTGCAGGCTGCCCGGCGGATTGCTGATGCAGGCCACCAAGCGAAGGGGACGAAGGAGAGATATGACCTCCAGCGTAAGGAAAATAATTAAAATGGATAGAAGTTCCCCCAAGTTGACCTTGCAGAGGAGTGTTAGATCTCCCTACCCCCAGACCCAAAGTTTGTAAAGTGGAGTGAGTGAGTGCGGGACTTGTGCCTGAACTAGGCATACCGTATGAGAACAGAGGGCTTGTCGCACTAGGTGTGAAGGGAGTTGTGGTCACCATGATAGATGGGATCGGTCCACTATGCAACATAGTTACGGCTAAGACCATGGTGGCTCAGACCGACGATGGAAAGTTAAGAGATGCTTCTCCTATGGTGGCAACGGTGGTGGGAATAGAAGAATTCCAAGAGGAATTAACAACATTTGTTTCCATAGTTGTGTGAGGCACTGACCGATGGCCAAGTATCAGTGGTTGGGGTTTCAACCAGGCCAAGATTGGTGGTTGATTCCTCCGAGATTTGTTCTGGCACAATGGTTTGTAACTCGATTTCTTCGAAAGACCCTTGTTGGTCTAGCTTCCGCCTCAATGGTGGCGGGGGTGGCTCCAGTATAACCGGCGGCAGGCCCAGAAGCCTTCTTGACCGGCGGAGCTCAGGATCCTCCACTGTGTGAGAAGATACAAGACACGCTAAGGTATTCTACATGTTCAAACAGTAACACACACTAAAAAAGAATCCCCTAAGAGATAAGACAAGCAAACACTAAACTAGTTGGAAGAACAGTTACAACAACCAACATTAGAGAAACTTACTGGTGCAAGTGAAAATCGAACATGGAAGCACCCTCTGGATATACTCTGCAAAGCGTGGCCTGATGTCTGTCCTAGGTACTGCGGTATACCCCTACAGTCACCTATGTATGTCCCTAAAAATATTGGCAACTAGTTTTCCAACACGCGAATAGTCACCAGGCGGGTACAGTCGAAAGTCGAGTAGACCACAATGAGCAGGGTATCAAGCCTGAAACCTGTCAAGGGTATCGAGAGAAAATGGTCTGGAAGACAACTGAGGACCTCGAATGGATTCGAGACCCACGAAGCCCTGTGGCAAATGCAAACAACGAAATCCCACAACAAGCCCTCGATATGTGTTCTCCACTACACTTGGTTCGGCTTTGGAGGGGTTATCTCCACTACCTTTCCGCACGCGACCTCATGTTTATCCCTTGTGTTAGAGGGGGGTCCCGGATAACTTCCACGAAACTAGACTTCTACACTCCCTATCACAGACTCCAATGGTTGGTTTTGAATGGCCTTGGAGAGTTTCCTCTCCAACCTAATCCAAGGCCCTAGTCCTGAACTAGTTTGTGAACCCTACAAACAAAAAGTCTAATAGATTTTAAATTAGCGTTGCTTTTATGGGATTTTTTATGTCATGGGGTATGAAGGTGAAATTGATGATGTGTAAAGACTAAAGAAAAAATGAATGAAAAAGATGGAAACAAAAGACTTTTACTAAATGCAAAAATCAACAACTTTTCACAAAGAAAGATTTCTTTATCTTTTCAATTTTTCTAAGATTTTATGCAGCAAAAATAAAGAAATTTCACTCAACTACGAGCTACTTATGCTCTAAATTCACTGCAAAAACTTACGAAATAAAGACTTCTCCCTAGCTATTGATGCAGAAACACAATCTTCAAACAAAGAAGAAAATGAAAATATTTTTTTTTTCTCTTTTTTTTTTTTTTTTATTTAAGTGCTAATCAAGCAACAAAGGGAAAATATCGACAAGCATAAAACCAAAAAAAAACAAAATTCTGGCTTAAATCACAGATCGCAAAGAATCAGGGCAAAGACACACAATGGCAATCAAGAAAGCAAAGACTCTTACGCTTGTCTAAAAACCATAAAAAAAAATACTTTTTATCTTTTCTATCAACTATCAACTAAGAAAAAACAGGCTAAGGGTAAGAGGCCCTAACCTACTGACTGTTCAACCCTAGACTCAAACACCTGAGAGGAACACTTCTCACCAAAGGAGGGGATGACTGCCCCACCCTGATTGAAAAACAGCCTATCAAGCACGCTACTGTCACTGAAATAGCACGCGTGCGAACGCGTGCTGAGCTGAAACAAGACGCGTGTACACGCAGTCTGACCTTGTACAGGCCGCGTGTATGTATAACCTCTAAGACAAAAATAAACACATGCAACCTAGACCAAGAAGAGGCCTCTGGTATTGATAACCAGGGTCTCTTGAAGGCTTGGATGCTTCTTCTGACAGAAAAAAAAAAATAATTGCAAGGAATAACAAAACACAAAAAGACAAATTGAGAGAAGACTATGAACCAGCAAGACTCAGACAGGATCCAGAAAACCCCCTGAGAATGTATAATTCTGACAGGGAAGAGGAGGAATGCTTCTCAAGTTGTCTGAACTCCTACATGCTACTGAAACCTCTACAGCTAGCATTCGCGCACGGGCTGCGAGAGGTTAGGGCGTGGGTACATGTGTGTAGGCCTTCTGCAGGCTGTGTGTACCTCTGTGTGTCCCGATAATTACCATCAAGCAACAGTCAGGGAAAACTGGTATAAAGAACCAGGCTCCCTGCTAGCTCAGGCCTTACAGAAAAAGACAGGCAAAGAAACAGAAAATCTAATCTCTTAAACTACCCAAAAAATTCAACTAAATCCAAAAACCCTAAAGAGTAATTATCCCCAGTATGGTCGCCAACTCTGTTGTTGGGAAAAATACCCTACGGACTAGCAAACTAGGGTCAGACTTGCATGCAGATTTTGACCATAAAGAAATTACTTTTTAACCTACCACCCAAAACTTAAACCCCTCTTTCACGATACATGCATGGAAAGGAACTACTAACCTTGTTACTAATGTTTGGTGTAGATCCTCCGTTGTGCTTTTGCCAGCTTGCTTGTGCTACTCCTTCCAAAGATAACCTGCAATCAAGACAAACGACTATGCATGCATGCTACTTTTCTACTTGAGGGTTATAAATTAAGCATAAATTAAACAAACCATAGATAACTCATGCATTGGGATGGGAAAAGTATTCTTTTATTATTTGAAACAGTGAATCAACTTACAATCAAAGTCGAGACCGGCCACCGCTCCTTGATCCTGATCCTGGGCTCCTAATCTTCTGTCCTCCAACTGCTTTGCGTTAATTCTTCTTTGGCTTGAGGAAAGGCTAAAGGGTTGGGACAATGGATTCGACAAATGGGCAGGGTTTCTTCGCTATATTCTTCCTCTTCCAAATAGTACCCCTACCCCTTCTTTTATAGGCTAGAAGGAGCTAGGGTTTTGGACGAACTCTTGGCTATGCATGGCCGGGATTTTCAGTTAACTGACCCATAATTTTTTGTTCCGTTGGAAACTTTCCTCTTTTTCGTGATTCTGAAGGTACACGCGGGCTGTAGTGGGCCTACTAGCATGTACTTTGTAGGTACACGTGGGCTGTAGTGGGCCAGCTAGCGTGTACTTTTAAAAATGGAGTTTTTAGAAGAGTTGTTCAGTAGTTTTTGGAAAATAAGGGATATGAGTTGGCCTAATGCCAGGTAAGCATGTGTGGTGCAATTTAGGGTTATAAAAAACGCCGAAAAGTATCAAGGATCGATGATCGGTGATAAGATTAGCCAAGTTCTCCCAGATTATCTCTCTCAAAAAAGTTTCAATGCCGAAAGTTCATTGGGAATCGGTGATCGACGATGTGTCAATGTGGAAATCTTCAGTGATTTAACTCTTCGAGATTTCACCAAACCCAAACCAACGCATACGTTATTAGCTATCGGGGGTTTATCATGGCTCATGTCAACGTTTAGTCCTCTTGTATTCTGTCGACGGCGATGAGAATTGGTTATCTCCTGAATATGCATGGTGAATAACTAAAATAAACTTATTCTTCCTTTTATCGATGCCGATGGTGCATCAAATATCAGTGATCATTATTACTGTGTGTCCATTTTACCTTCTTGGAGTTTTCCGATGCCAAACACAAGCGCACTAGTCACAGTGTTAGCTTCATATGCTTAGTTAGAATGACAAGTTCTTTTAGACAAAAGGTTGCATTTAACAAGTTCAAACAAATCTGATTCGATTGATAAGAGTCATGAAAATAAAATAAACCATCAAACATAGTGAACTTAGTTCAGAAAGTAAGACAAAAAAAAACAAGTGGTACCGAAAAGTGACAGAATTTCATAAAATCTTTCAGGGTGTGTTGAGCGCTCAACAATATGCAGGTTGAAGAAGAGATTGTATGGCCTAAAGAAATCTCCAAGGCTATGGTATTTGAGGTTTGACAAGTTTATGACAGAAAACGATTATAGTAGATGTCATTCTGATCACTTTTTTTTATTTGTTGGCTATTATGGGCTGACCCAGGTTCTAACTATAGGACTACTAACAACCCTTCAACCATTGACCCTTCTGCATACCAGAAGGAAACACAAGGCACAACGAGCATTGTGCAGTCTGACCTGAGATTACTTCAATGGGTGGCTACATGACTCAATTTTCCGCAACCTTGGGATGGGATTTGATTCTCTCTTAGAGCCATTAGATCTACTCAACTGATAACCCTCAAATACTCATTTATTAAGCTAGTCCTAATTAGATCTTATTTCTGACTAGTGACTAAACTACTCCAACATAACTTTATTATCCATTATAACAACATAAATTCAATGACACCTATTCATCTACTGCAACATAAGATTCATATTTGAATAATAACTATGAAATTCATCCATTTAGTGTTGTTCTACAGATTTCATCACTTTATCTTTAGTGCGCACTATTATTTCCTTTTCTATTATAACGTGTGCATCATAAAACTTATTAAAGAAAATATAATCAGAAAGACTGCAAACATACACACATAACCTTGATATATCGTGGTTCACCCCCTCTTGGGGATACGTCCACAAAGATGAGTCACTTCAACTCTTTATTATTCTTCATGCAAAATCTAGTGTTGTTCACTTTACATTTATTCCTCCATTACAATCTATCTCCACAGATCACAATAATCCTCACAAAAATGAGAGCGTCTAACCAATCTCTCAACATAAAAACCTCCTAACCAACTAAAAGAAAACCTTTTCATAGTCCTAATACATTCTACTTATACAATAAAATGGGACAAAGCCCTTACAAAAACCCTAACCCTAAGCAGATTAGGTTTGTCCACTTTCCAACTGCTCAATATTGGCTAGTCCTCAATCCCATTGTTCTCCAAGTCAAAGCTTTTCCAATTTGTAAATTCTTTTCCTCGACATTGGTTTTCCTTTGTTTATGGCACTATGTTTCCTCTATTTCTAATGTGCTCCCCATTTTTCTGGCACTACCTTGATTTCCTCAAACTTCCTTGTTTTTCTTCCAAAATTGTCCTGTGCCAACATGCCCCCAACACTGACATTGTGACTCATCCCGAGTCACTCACCGACTCCTGCATATTTCACTTCATGTGATAGTGCTTCATACATCTCTGTTATTTGTTGGCATTTCTCTTGAGCTTGATTTCTCTTCTCTTCCATGGATTCTACGATTTGCGCGGTGACTGGAGGTTTGAATATTTCTCGTCCCTCCAAGCCTATCTGCTCCACCCTTGATTTTTCTACTTCAATCTCCATGACATGTTGTTCAACATTTTCCTGCAGAGGCTCCAGCTGAGCTTTCCTTACAATCTTCTCTGTTAGCACTGCCTTTTCTTATGACTCAAGACTCTTCATTTCTGTAGTTGTATTAATATTTTCTGGCAATGACATTGTCTTCTGTATTTGTTTCAAGTTTGGCATTGACGCATGGACCCTATCCTCCTTTCCTTGTAGCTCCTGCAAGCTTCCATCTTACTGTAATTGTGTCCATAGTTGGCCACTTTTTTCCAACTACTATGTCATCTTATGTATCGTCTGCGCTATATTCTTCGCAGATTTTATTGTGTCTTTCTCTCTCTGTGCTCTTACTACTGGAGGATTAGTGGGTATTGCACACTCCTCCAACTCTTTTATTTGGTCCTTGTATTTCTCCGAGGCCTACACTATTTTCCTCATCTTTTGCTCAGAATATACTTGTTCTAACTCTACGTTGTCCGAGATGGTTTGGAATACTGCACCAATGTACTTCTCCATCTCTTCCAATTTTTGATGCGCTATCTTCTTATCTTGACCTTATTATCTAACTTCTTTCAATGGAATTTTTTCTTCCTAGGCTACATGTAGATTTGTTGTATCCGACCTTGCCCTGGAATGAATTTCCTACACGACACTAATTTGTAATTTGTAGAACGCCTTTGTCGGGATCTTGGACAATTCCAAGTCCAATGTCTCTATATCCTTTAGGGGATTATGTGCTACCTCCTCATCAATATACAACATATCAGGTGTTATAATGAAGTTTTCACTCCCATGTGCCATGATCTAGACCATTTCCCCTGCTGGAACTCCTTCCATAGTCTTTATTGGTGTGTCTTTCATTCAATGCTTTGTCTTGATCATTAACTACTCCAGTGTAGTTTTTACCTCCTGCACCTGCTAAACAATTGAAGCCCTATGCTTCTCGACATTCTCCCAAACCTATGATAGACGATATTTAATTATTGTGGCTACTAGTTCGACATAATCTATTGTTAATGATGTGTGAGGTAGTGTTCTATGGGCCTTCGCCTTCTTCCTGAAGCCACTTTCTTTATCCCATGTTCTCTTGTTTTGGGTTTCTGATGGCTCAAATGTCTTTGGCATCTGTGTATCCATGCTTGTCCCCTACCCAATTTCTTCCTCCATAAGTATATCATGTGCCTCTATCCTTTCTTCTTCTACGCGCACCTATTCTGTTGTAAATGTTTTTGTATGTTTTGTACGCGGTGGGCCTTGTGTGGAACCACCCTATGGTTCCTTATGCATCCTACATTTATTTTGAGTTGGGATGCTTTCCCCCATTGGACATTGTGTTTTCTTCTACTTCTTCTTGGCACCATTTCTTCCTATCTACTGCACGGGGGCTATTCTGTCCTACATCTGAGTCTATATTGTTGGCACTATCTTTGGAATTACTAGCACCTTCCATTCATTAGGCCACTCCTGGACCTCCATTTGTATATTTCGTGTTGTCACGTAGTAGCTTAGTTGTAGCCACTCCTTGGATGGATCTGTCTTCTCCTGCAACCACATACTATGGCATGTTGCCTGAAAGTTGGAAATCTGTCCAAACTCTTGGACTGTCTCAGGGGAAATCCTTGACATGTCAACTAAGTGGTTCTGGATCTTTGATAGGTATAGAGTGAATACATCACTTCTCACTTTCTTCATCTTTGGGTTTGCTATGCTCCTTAAGGAAGTGTATCAGGCTGCACCAAACTTTCCTTCTCTATGAAGGAACATACTATACATGGGTTCTTGCCACCCTACAAGTGAAATAACGATGAGTAACCATGAATAGTGGAACTCAGAGCCCTAGTATTGTGTATCCTTGAAGTCCTCTAGGAAAACATTAACCAAATAAGGGCCCCAAATCATTGAGCTCTCCTTCACGCACTGCGTTGCAGACACTACCACTCCTGTAGGTACTTCTTCCTTATTGCATTTGCGCATTAATTTTCACTCTCGAAGCCTTGTAGCGAATCTCATTGCAGGATCATTTATGTCGCTGATTTTGATCCCCATGTTCCCTCTGTCCGTGCCATATTTCTCCTTGATTTCATCAGAGATGGCCTTTTCCTTAGTTTTATCTTCCAGGTATTTCTCTATCTTCTCCCCATCCGTGGGTAGCCCAGTGTTTGTAGATATTAAATCCACATTGATAGGCACTGACCTATCCATCCACAAAATTACTCCATGCACCCTTGCTAGGATTTGTTTCACACATCCATATATGTGTTTACCGTGCGCAAAATGAGGTATGTCTAATAGGTTCATGATCCTTGTGTTTTAAAGTCAAAAAATCCACTGCGCAGGTTCCAACAGTGGCACACCTAATGGACCCTCTCCTTTGCACTCCATGTAATTTTGTTACACCAAATCCGGGAATTTGACTGTGTTTGTGATGTCATGATCTAAGTACTTCATAGCATTCACACCCCCTATCATTTCATCGTCTTCTTTTACTCCCTCTGGGATTTTTGGAATTACTATTTCCAACTCCGCCTGTGTGCACAATATTCCTTGCACACTACTTTTATCTCGAGCTTTCTTCTTCCCTTGCGGGGACGATGCCTTGATCTCTGGTATGCCCTCAAGCCCTGTTTCTTGTTTTTCTTCCATCTCTAGGCCCTGATGTGCTGAACCCATGCAATGTTCTTCCAAATTTGGCCCTTTTCCCTTGGATGCTTCAGACTCTGTTCTTTCTGTGTCTTCCTCACACTGCCCGACCTCCTGTGATGGGTTTTGTTCCTCCTCCACTTGTGTGCTAGTTGGATCATATTCCAAATGTATGGATTTCATCCACATCCATGAGTGTCATCATGTCCTCTGTCCCTGGTTGCGTCACCCGAGCACTGCTTCTCATGTTTTGACCAACCTTGCTCAGTGCTCCAACTTGTGGTGGTGACATCTTGCTAAGGTCTAGACTATTGATATAGAATTCTCAACCTACTCTACCAAATTGTCACTCTCTCGCACTTAGATTTTTCTCTTCGTTCTTCGCCTTAGCGAAAAAAACACAAATGTTTACATTTCCCCCTTTTTCTTCCTTTATAGTGGGATGAAATACTGAAAACTATTTCTCACTGACAATTTTCACTTTTTCACTTTTTCCTATGCGCTCCACTTTTTGTATCTATCAACTACTTTCCAGCGCACAATGTCTTCAACACTGGTTTTTCTGCGGCACACTGTTAATGGTAAGAATTCTATTACATCAAAAACCCTATAATATTCTCCTATATTTTTGTCTTTTTGTTACATTTCTTCTTTTTATGGATTTTAGTATTTTTCTTTTGACATCTACTATATACAATTTTTACAACCATACCTCCTTTTTCTATTTTTTACCTCAGGTTGTATTTCTATTGTCTTGATACAACTTTAGTCGACTGCAATTCACCAGTACTATAAGATTCTTCCCTGAAAAATATTTCAATTGCACAACACATCCATTAGTGATGACCTCTACCTGATAAGGCCCTAACCAGTGCATCTTGAACTTCCTAGGGTGTTGTAAGTACCCGTTGTCATAAAGGAGAACTAGATCTCCTTCCTTAAAGATTTTCTTCTTTATGTTCCTATCATGCCAAGCTTTGTCCTTCACTTTCTATAATTCCTGGTGAAATCCTGCTAAAATTATGTCTTCTTCCAGCTCCATCTGCTGATCTGGTATTTCCTGTGCAACACCTTCTTCTCTCATTTTGGTTATTGCTGCAATGCATAGACTAGGTACTAAATAATCCAATGGGACCACTTCTTCCTACCCATACACCAATATGAGTGGTGTCTATCCTATAATCTTCTTTCATGTAGTCCCGTAAGCCCATAACATTGTTGATACCTTTAAATCCCAATCATCCCTATTCAGATTGCAAATATTTGTCAATGCATTTTCTAGAATCTTGTTAAAAGCTTCTACTGTACCATTTTCCTAGGGATGGTAAGGTGGGTTCTTCTGATGATGTATCTCAAATTATTCTGTCATAGATCTGATTGTACTACTAATAAAATGAGTTCCCTGATCACTTAACAAAATTTTGGGACATCCAACTCTAGTCACCACATTCTCAAAGAGAATTTGCGTTGCAATTCTTTACTGGGGCTGCTTCTGCCCATATGGTTAATTATTTTGTCACAGTGATGATGTATGTGGCTCGTAACCTCCTTGCTGGTGGGTTAATGGGTCCAATGAAATCCACAACCCATTTATCAAATACTTGTAAATTTACTTGGGGCATGAGTGGAATTTCATCCCTTCTAGATGGTTTTCCCACCCTCTGTCAGACATCACAGGTCTGAAAATATTCCTTTGCATCCTTATGTACTGTAGGACACCATAATCCTACGTGAAACATATTATGTGTTGTATGATTTTCTGCATAGTTCCCTCCAACTATACCTTCATGTTCTTCTGCTAGCACCATTGGGCATTCATGTTCCATCGCACGTCTTCTCAAAATTCCATCTGCACCTAACTTGTATAAATGACCTAAAATGAGATGATAGTCTGCAACGCACACTACTAACTATTTTTTTTTTGTGACAATAAATTCCCTAGGAGCCATTCCTGTGCTAAAAAATGCCACAATGTTACCAAAATAATCATTAGCAATCCGAACAGAAAATAAGTTAGCGTCAGGAAAATTCTCCTCCAAGTTCTTTGGCTCCTCTCCATTAGTAATTCTTGATAGATGATTTGGTCCTTCATTCAGCTTCCCTAGTTTTACTATGATTTCAAAATCAAATTCCTGAAACAATAATAGCCATCTACAAATCCTCCCCCCCAACACTGACTTGTAACTAGGTACTTCAAAGAAGAATGATCTGTAAACATCTTAAAATGTTGACCCAATAAATAATGTTTGAACTTCTGTAGGGAATATACCATAGCCATACCTTCCCTTTCTGTAGTATTATAGTTCTTCTCAAACTCAGAAAATTTTCTACTAGAAAAAGATATTGGGTGATCAATGTATCCTTCACTTGGTTGTGCCAAAACTACTCCAATTTCAATGGATGAAGCATCCACGTGCACATGAAATTATTTTGTCGAATCTGGAAAGCTCAGAATTGGTGTTGTCACCATATTCTCTTACAGTATGTCCAATCTCTCTTGGCATTCATCATTCCACTAAAACCTGATGTCTTTCTTTAGTAAATTCTCCATGAGCGCAATAATATTTGCATATCCCTTTATGAATTTCATGTAGTACCCTATGTGGCCCAATGTTGCTCTCAACTAGTGCACTGGCTTTGGTGGTGGTAAATTGACAATAACAACAATATTTGCAGGGTCTACTGTCAAGCCATGTTTGCATACAATGTTCCCAAGTAGGATGCCAAATGGTGTGTTTAATATAAATTTCTTAATGTTTAGTGAGATTTAACATTGCCTACATCTTTCTAACATTAACCTCATAATTTCTACATGGTCCTTCAATAAACGTAATATTGTCCAATCATCTAGATAAACTTCTAGAAATTTATGTATAAAATCTTTGAATGCAACTACTACTACTCTAGAAAATATTGTTGGTGCATTCTTTAAGCCAAATGGAATTACTATGTACTGATATGACCCCCACTCTGTTGCAAATGTAGTTTTGTACCTATCCTCTGGAGAAATTCTGATTTGATGGTAACTTGAAAATCCATTTGTGAAAGAGTATACTTCATGTCCTCCAACATTCTCTAATGCCTCATCTGTAAATGGAGTAGGAAAAGGACCATGTTGGCATGCACCATTTAACTTCCTCAGATCCAAACATATCCTAATCACTCCGGTATTATTTTCTTGGACCACCATTGGGCTAATCCACTTTGATTCTTCAACAGGCTCTATGATACTTGATTCTAGAATTCTGTCAATTTCTTCCTTCACCTTCTGCTTATAGATGGGGTTTAATCTGTATGGTCTTTGTCTAATTGGTCTTGCCTCTGGTTTGATGGGTATCTTCATTTTTCCAATTTCTCCTGCTACCCCTTTCATTTATGAAAATGTGGCTGGGAATAAGTCACTATACTCGTGTAGTAATTCAATTATCTTTTCCATTGTCTCATTGTCCTAGTAATCTCCAATGCTAGCTATCTTGGGATTCTCTCTAGTCCCAATATTGACCTTTTTAATATTCATGTGTAGTAAACTCTTATGATTGTTACTGGGGTCCTTCCTACCCTCTATCTCCTTCCCCTTCTAATATATGTATGTCACGTGGATTTTCCTCTACCTCTTTATCCTCTACAACCTCATAACAATAAACTAATTGTTCAAGTGTTTCTTTTCTGTAATTCTTGTCTACTGTCTCTGTATCTACCTCATACTCTTCCAATATCTTCCCTTTGATCCTCTATAATGCCAGATCCACCCATGTATTCTCACTTTCAAATGAAAAGGTCCTAATAAAGTTCTTTTGCACTGCGCCACAACTTACAGTTTCTCTATGCAGTTCATGTTCCTTGTACCAATTACTTGGTACTCCTTCTAATGTATGAATAAAGTAATGTGTCCATTCCTCTAGTGGTACCAATCTCCAGTTAGTGACACAATCATTTATGTGATGTATTGGGTTCCCTCTTCCATCATACTTCTGTAAGGGTCTATCTTGCTGACTCCTACCAAATCTTATGCGCATAAGTTGCTTACACTGATACCGGTCCTAAATTACCTTCTTATGTGTGCCCCACCATCATGCAGGTGTGTTCCTTAGTGCTATATCCAACACTAATAATCTCTGACTATCCAAAACCTCTGATTCAAACTATGTTAGGAAGTTTTGTATATTTTACTCTTCAGTAAATGTGGGAAACTGTCATCCTTATGTCCCAAGCCATATTACTGCGCGTGTAACTCTAGCGCACCTCCTAGTAGAGACTTCATCTAATATTTTCTGCCAATTTTATACTCAAGTATCCAAATATGATATGTCAGAATTAATACTACCCCAACTAAGTACTCCATCTGTAGTTGGATTCACATAGTCTTCATCTCGCGCAGTAGTCCTATACAACTGGTTCACATCATCCTCTAGAACACTATCAGGCACATGTCATACATATCTTTCACAATCTGAGGGATCTGAATGTGCTACTACCCTAAAGTTCCCAGCTTCAAATATCATCTTTCTAGTCTTTAAATTAATTATGGCATGATTATTAAAGGCCCGATCAATTCCAAATAGTGTTGGAAATGGTATAGACTCGTCCACCATATCCATCACTTCAAAGTCTATTGTGGTGCACACACCATCTAGATCCACTATTGTATTCTTCAATATTCCTATGGGAATCAATCTCTACTGGTTTTCTAGCTTCAATTAGATATTGGAATACCCTAGTGTAGGTTCTCCCATTTCTTCCCAAGTCTTCTTTGGAAAAATTTGGACATCTGATCCTAAGTCTAGGATAACATTTCCCATGTTAAAGTCTCCTATATTTGCATTCAATATGAACTCTCTACTTGTTCTTTTATTTTTGTGGACTTGATTAATATTATTATTTTTTGTTCCTACCCCTTCCTCGATGCTATATTTCTCAAGCATACTTTTAAACAAATCCATGGAATTCTTATCATTAAGTAATTTAAAGCAAGATTCCAGAAAATCCTTTAAGTTACTTACTTTCTCTATTTTCTCTCCTTTGTAAGTATTATCCAAAGACTGAGGCATATAAAAAATAGGAGTATCACACCTCTACACAATATTCAATGTGGAGGCTATATTCTCGTTCAAGAACTCTTTCTTTGCTTCCTTGAAATTTTCCTTCTCCTTCTTTGCTTCAAACTATTATTGTGGCTGAGTGTTCTTTTGAATCCAATACTGAGATTCCTTCTTATGATCATGTGCATCTACTCCTGTCTTCACTCCTCATCTAGTCACTATATTGATGTTCCTCCAAGTATCCCTTATTTTTGCAACAATCCACTGAACATTTTGGTTATTTAGATTCCTCTTCTCTTGGATCTTCATCATTAACTTCAAGCACTCTTTTATCACATGATTTGCTATGTGACAATACATACATGTTGTTGTTGGTTGATGAAAATATATGGCATAGTGTCCTTGATGTTGAAAATTATGGTAGATAATAAGCCCTCTGCCTCTACCCATTCCTCCTCTTCCCCTACCTCTAAATCCTCCTTTGTTACCCTGTGGATCCATGTTCTGTTACTGTGGTGCCCGATTATACTACTAGGGTTGATGAAACTATGGCACTGCTTGAAATTGTTGCACATTTCCAAACTGTGGCACAACCTGTCCTGCCATCAACTTAGCTTGCATCCTGTATGCATCTGAGGTTCTTTCCTTCATTAACTCCAGTGTTCTACAATTTTTGTCTTCATTCCCCACTGACTTAAAAAAGTTACAAAAAGTACTCTTCAGTTCTGTCTTGTACTTCTGCATCATAGGGCAGTAATAAGGATCATTCCCATGTGTATTGCACATTTCACACCAAGGCCCTCCTATAGGCAATGGATTTGGAAACCCTAATCCAAGATAATGTGCAAATGTCTAACACTCATTCTTGTGATGTCCCTCTAATATGCATAGAGTGCACCACACTACTTCTCTTTTCTTCGTACTTTTATTCTGGTTTAATTGCATTGTCAGGTTCTTCAAGTCTTCCTTAAACTCCTATATAGATGGATCTCTCTATTATACTGATTCTCCTCTAACTGCATCACTACTTGCAGTGCCTCTTCCTGGTTTTGAAATTTCTACTGTCTTAATGGATATTTGAAATGTGGTAACAAAGAATTTATAAACAACTGTCTGTGCTACATGTCAGAAATGGGATACTTCAGTTTACCTTTCAATGTATTGAACTTCCGATCAATGTCCCATATGGACTCTCCTACTTTTTTTCTAACCTCAATCATCTCATTCATAAACTGATCCTTTGATTTCGGCCTTTGAAACTCAATGATCAGTTCTTGCTTGCTCTTTGCTACTATTCCTGATGCACCCTATGGATTTTTTACTACTAGATTCATGTGCCAATCCGGCATGTGGTTTATGAATGTTATTTCTAACTGTGCTACCCTTTTTCCTCATCAGTGATTCTTTTCACTTCCCATACTCGCTCACACACAAATAGGTTCTTCTCTGGGTCTTCTGATCAATCCCCATGAAAATATGGTAGTCTTATCATTGGATATACACATGCCATTGTCGAATGTGTTGTACCTGCTCCACACGGTACTACTATCTGTGTACTATTGTTTAGAATTGAACTCCCACTAGTATTTGTACTGGTACTTCCACTTGTACCAGTACCTGCACTGTTGTTGGTACTTCCACTTGTACCACTACCTGCACTGCTGTTGGTACTTCCACTTGTACCCTCGCTTCTATTCTAATCTCCTAGATTCCTATGAACATTAGTCATTGGTTCTCTAAAAAAATCTTTCTTTGCTGATGTGTTAATCATACATGGGGTTGTAGGTTATACATTGATTTAGATCTGGATAGGGGTACTTGCTTCTGTATTATATCCCGCTCCTCTAGTATTTATTTCATATGTGGTGCATAGTATTTCTTCGATGTGATCCACAACACGAAGATCCTCTACTTATTCCTCATCACTCTCCAAGACTTCCCTCTCGACTATTGTTTTTTTCTTCCTATTGATCTTATACTGGTAGGATCTGCCACTGCACGTCATTCCCACCTTATGCAGAATTTCCTGGATCTCCTCTTGACCCATCATAATGGGATATTTCTCTTTACTGCACTCTTCTCTATCTATTTCCCCCTCCATCTCAAACCTTCCTCAGTGTTTCCCATAACTCCCCCATGCACACGGGGTAGTTTAGTTGTCTGATTCCATGGTTAATACTCCTTTATCATGCAATAATCTCTTGATCGAAGTGTACAATGACCTGATGTACATTCCCTTTGGACCCTTCAGAAACTCTTTCTTTGCTACACTGTAAGACTTTGATGTATTTTCTGCGAACTCAATGATATACCCCACTTCAATGTTTTCTAGCTAGAAATCTACTGCGTGCGTGAATTTGTTATCCACCCTCTTCAACCGCGCAATATTCTCTTCTGTCCACTCCACCAATCTAACTCTATTTGTTGGATGGGAATATTTAAACCATGCTATCCACTCCTACAATAACGTGGGAAACTCACTAAAGAAGCTCTCGTGTATTTCGTTGAATACGTATCTCTCCAAGTACTGTCTTGGCTTAAACATAGGGATTCCATTATCTTTGTGGGAAAAATCTAGTTCCTCAACTATCAACCATCTTTCAATCTCTTGTTTTGTGGGGTTCCAACCTAAAAACATCCCCTTTCTTAAATCCTCACGCTATACTGTGTGATACATCCCTCCTAATCTAATATTCTGAGTTCCAACCAATAAAGAAACCATTGTTGGCTATTATGGGCTAACCAAGGTTCTAACTATAGGATTATCAACAACCCTTCAACCATCGACCCTTCTGGATACCAGAAGGAAACACAACGCACAAAGTGCACTATGCAGTCTCACCCAAGATGGCTTCAGTGGTTGGCTGCAAGACTCAATTGTCCACAACCTTGGGATGGGATGTGCTTCTCTCTTAGAGCCATTAGATCTACTCAATTGATAACCCTCAAATACTCATTTATTAATATAGTCCTAATTAGATCTTAGTTCTGACCAATGACTCAATTACTCCAACATAACTTCATTATCCATTATAACAACATAGATTCAATGACATCTATTCATCTACTGCAAAATAAGATTCATATCAGAATACTAACTATGACATTCATCAATTTAGTGTTTTTCTACAAATTTCATCATTTTATCCTTAGTGCATAGTATTATTTCTTTTTCTATTCTAACATGTTCATCATAAAAATTATTAAACCAAATATAATCAGAAAGACTGCACACATACACACATAACCTAGATATATTGTAGTTCACCCCCTCCTAGGGATACGTCCACAAAGATGAGTCACTTCAGCTCTTTATTATTCTTCATGCAAAATCTAGTGCTGTGCACTATACATTTCTTCCTTCATTACAATCAATATCCATAGATCGTAATAATCCTCACAAAACTGAGAGCATCTAACCAATATCTCAACATAAAAAAATCCTAACCAACTAAAAGAAAACCTTTTCATAGTCCTAATACATTCTACTTATACATCAAAATGGGAAAAATCCCTTACAAAAACACTAACCCTAAGCGGATTAGGTTTGTCCACTTTTCAACTGTTCAATCTTGGTTGGTCCTTGATCCAACCGTTCTCCAAGTCAGTGCTTATCCACTTTATAACTGCTTTTCCTCGGTGTTGGTTTTCCTCTATTTTTTACTCTAATTTTCCTCTATTTCCAACGCATTCCCCATTTTTCCGATGCTTCCTTGATTTCTTCAAACTTCCTTGATTTTCTTCCAAAATTGGTCGCGCCAACATTATTTTAAAAGGCTAAAAAATGGAAGCTATATTATCTTGCTATTGTATGTAGATGACATGCTTGTTGCAGGGTCTAATATGCAGGGTATAAATTTGCTCAAGAAGAAATTAGATAATTCATTTGCGATGAAGGATTTGGGTACTGCAAAGAAAATCCTTGGTATGAGAATAGAAAGGGATAGGAAAAATCGCAAATTGACATTGTCTTAGGGTGAGTACATAGAGAAGTTGTTGGAGAGGTTTAGACTACAGAATGAAAAACCAATTAGTACACAATTGGCCATCCATTTCAAATTAACCAAGGATATGTGTCCCAAGACACAGGAGGAGATAAACTACATGTACAGGGTCCTTTATTCATCAGTAGTTGGAAATTTGATGTATGTGATGGTTTTCACAAGACCAGATATTGCACATGCAGTGGGAGTTGTTAGCAGGTATATGAAAAATCCAGGTAAAAAACATTGGGAGGCAGTAAAGTGGATTATCAGGTATTTGAGAGGCACTGCTACTCACGCATTATGTTTTGTAGGTTCAAACACTATTCTACAGGGATATGTTGATTCATATATGGCAGGTGATAAATATAGAAACAGGAGCATCATAGGGTATGTTTATACTGTAGGTGGAATGACCGTAAGTTGGATTTCAAAACTACAAAAAGTTATTGCACTTTCAACAACAGAAGTAGAGTATGTTGTTTCTACAGAGGCTAGTAAAGAAATGATTTGGTTACAGAGGTTTATGGAGGAATTGGGAAAGAAGCAGGAGAATAATAGGTTGTAGTGTGACAATGAGAGTGCCATTCATATTGCAAAGAACTCACTCTTCCATTCAAATACTAAGCATATACAAATCAGGTACCATTTGAAACGATCCATATTGGAAGATGGACATTTGAAGTTGGAAAAGATACATACTAGCCAGAATCCTGCAGACATGTTAACAAAGGTAGTAATCGAGGAGAAACTGAGTTCCTGCTCAGTTTCATTTGGTATTCAAGCATTAAGGTGAAGATGAGAAATTTTCCAGGTCCAATGTGGAGTATAGTCCAATGGGTACAACAACAATGGAGTTGTTGCTATCGGTATCCAAGTGGGAGATTGTTGGTTGTGGAGCCTGATTATCTTCCTAATTCAGAAGTTTGTTTCAGCCGTGCTTGAACACCATTCCCTAACGGGGGGGTGATGGGGGGTTTTCCCCACCACAACTATTGCCAGAGGCGTCTAGTGGGGGTGACGAAAATGTTTTCAGCCACCCCCCCTCGGCGGGGGATTCGACGACAACGCCCTCGAAGCAAAATTTTGGGAAACAATTCCTTCTAAAATATTGTAATTTCGTAGTCAATCTAGACCGTTCATTATAAGGTCGCAGATCTAAAGGTAGAATTTATTTTAGGGATTTTTTTCCCTAGAAGGAAACCATCTTTTATGAGGGAATTGTATTACGACTATGTATTATCTCAGATATTGTATTCTGAGAGAGGAGACTATGAGAGAAAGAAGAGAAAGTTATAATGAGTGTGTTGTAGGTTGTATCCCTTCATTTTGTTGGATAATAATAAGGAAGGACCTAGAAATTTCTCTAGTGGACATAGCCCACACTAGATGAACTACTTATATCTGTGTCTCTATTGTATTGTGTATCTCTTTTGTTTTATTTCTGAATTTGTTTTATTTTATTGCTCCACGATCTTGTTTTTCTAACAAAACTATTTCCAACTACCTTTTTAGAGATGAAAGGGATTGTTGGGTAGTTAGGAGAGATGAAGATCCCCTTCAATAAAAATGCTAAGCTAGTGAAGTAAAGGCCATACATATTGAACCCGATGTATAAGAAGAAGGTGAAAGAGGAGATAGACAGGATGTTGGAAGCTAGAATTATTGAACCTATCGCAGAATCAAAATGGATTAGTCCAATGGTGGTTTAGGATAAGAAGACAAGAGGGATAAGAATTTGTGTAGATATGAGGAAATTAAATGATTCCTTATTACATGATCCATTTCCTACACCATTTATATATGAAGTTTTGGAGAATGCAGGAGGGAAGGAAGCTTATTCATTCACTGATGGATTTTCAGGGTATCATCAGATCAAGATTGTGCAAGAAGATAGGTATACAACCACATTTGCGAAAGAATGGGGATGTTACCAGTACATGGTGATGCCTTTTAGATTGAAGAATGCACTAACACTATTCTCTAGATTGGTTGTAGCAACATTTAAAGAATTCATCCATAAATTCTTAGAAGTATACTTATATGACTGGACAATGTTTAGCTTGTTGAAAGATCACAATGAGACTTTGTGCTTGATGTTGGATAGGCATAGGTAGTTTCAAATATCTTTGAATTTAAATAAGTGATTTTTTCTGTGTGCCATTTGGTATCTTACTAGGCCATATAGTGTGCAGGAAAGGAATGTTGGTAGATCCCACGAAGATTGTTGTGATTGTTGATTTACCTCCGTTGAATTCAGCACGACAGTTACAAGCAACTTTGGGGCATATAGGGTACTACATGAAGTTCATTAGAGGATATGTGCATATCACAACCCTGATGAAATTTTTTCTTAAAAAGGAGTATAAGTTTTAATGGAATGATGAATGTCAAGAAGGTTTAGATACTTTGAAGAAAAAGTTCATTACCGCATCGATTTTGATATTTTCAGATTGGAAGAAGGAGTTTCATGTTCACATGGATGTGTCATATGTAACTTTAGGCACAATGTTAGATTATCCTAGAGAAGGAGATATAGATCATCCCATTACATTTGCAAGAAGGAAGTTTCCAGCTACAGAACAAAACTATACTACTACAAAATGTGAAGGATTAGCAATAGTGTATGCATTGCAGAAGTTTAGACATTACTTGTTGGGTTCACACTTTAAAATGTACACAGACCATTCCGTGCTAAGATATTTGGTCAATAAAATAGTGTTGGGGGGGGGGGGAATATGCAAATGGATATTATTGTTTCATGAATATGACTTTGAGGTAATTGTGAAAACAAAGAAATTTAATTCAAGACCTGATCACTTATCACACATGTTATCAGGAGCAAATGCGGGAAATTTGGATGACAACTTACCAGATTGATCCGGATTATTTTCGGCACGAAATGAGAGCGGAGATATAATAAAGAAATGCACAGAGATATCGCATATATCCAGTAATATAACAAAAATATATCAGAGATGCAACCATAAAC
>JZKD02S0154119.1:24151-57870 GCA_000966675.3 Picea glauca | reverse complement strand
AGTCGAAGATCCCATTGATAGAAATAGAGAATCCAAAGACACAACACCCATAAGTAGAATAGGTAGAAGATGATGAAGAAGAAGGACATGGAAACCAAGGAAATGGCGCAAGTGACACACAAAATACTATACTACGACTGAGAGAGAAGAGGAAAGACACAAACAAGAGGAAAGCAATCCAAAAATGAAAGAAGAGGAAAGTTGTGAGGGAAACGACCATTCAAGTGCTAACAAATGATGACTTAGAAAAATATCACAGATCAATTCAATGAGGTTACTGAGGAGGATTTTGAGTGAGTGGTTCAGAAGCAAGAATAAAGGCACTTAGATGTGCAAGCGTAGATTGTCACACTGCGATAGATTTTGGAGACAACTAGGATAATGCCAGTTATAACAAGAGAACAAGAGAAAACAAAGAGTGGGATGAAGACCATAGAGGGACAATTGAGGACATCTCACCCATCTGTAACATCAAGAGAGTGTTGGGTGATGAAGATAACAACAAGAGCTTTAGAGTTCCCTATGATAGAGTTACAGGAGCATGCAAAGGCACTTAGTCATATCGACTTAGTGTTATCTTAGTTTCCAGTAGAAGTATTAGATGGTTTGCAAAAGAGAATCATGCAATAAATTCAATTATATGTAGTGTCAATGTCGATGGAGTTGACTAAGGTAGTCGCAGATAATGATGCGCTACAAGAAGAATACAAAAAACTTAGGCTAGAGAGGGAGGAGGCCGCACAAAGGATGAAAATATTGAAACAAGCAGTTCAGGGGGGCTATAGTAATATTCCAGAAGTGCTTATGGAGGTAGACACCCCTTTAGAAGAACATGTCACAAAAATTAGTGAATCCATTCAGGGATTACATGAGAATATTATTGAGTTGGAAGCACACTAGACACTGAGCACTCCATCGGAGGAAAGAGAGAAAAGGGAGAAGATGACATCGACAACCATAGAGAACATCAGAAGTCTAGAAGCAGAGTGTGTCAAGATATATTAAGAAAGCATGGAAGTATGGACTCAGCTGAAAGAAGACACAGAGCTATAGGAAATTGGGCAAAAGCTACAAAATGAGCAAGACAAGGCATAGAAGTTTAAGGAAGTGATGAGAACCTTACCACCAACAAACAAGAGGGAAGCAATAGAAAAAAATAGAAAATTATACTCAAATATGAACCAGATGAGAGCAGAGCAACAGACTTGTGCACAAAAGATCGAAACACCACACAAGGAAGAATACATGGTAACAACATAACTAATAGTTGTCCAGGGCATGGTCAAATAGGTGGTACAAGAAAGTGTACAAAAATTCAAGACCCATATTACTGTAGAGACAAATGACGAAATTGCGTAGCAAGAAACACGAGAAAGGGAAAAGATCACAACTGCAAGGGAAACATTTTAGAAGTTCATGGAGACCTGGAAGAAATCCTGAGGTGGCTCGGAAGGAGCCATAGGTGAGTGTTGGGGGCTTGTTGGAGGAGGTCATTTTGGGACAATTTTTGGGAATTGTGGAGGAGAACACCGCACAACAAGTTATCTAAGGAGTAGCGTGTGCAGAGAAAAGGAATATAGTTAGTACATTTTCAGGAATTAGCGCACACAAAAGATGGAAATTAGTTAGAAGTAGTTAGACCTTTTGGTCCATTTTGTAATGGGATAAGCCCTAATATCAATGTATAAATATGTAATGGGTTTTAGAGTAAAGGGGGTGATATGATGATAGTGATATAAAATGAGATAAGTGTGCATGGTATGCATGAACAACTAGAAAATTTTGGGTAGAACAGATGTATCTTGTGTGAGCGCAGTGCACACTTGTTGTAAGGACTGAATATGAATGAATAATATAAGAAGACAATCATCATGGACGTATCCCAGTTGGGGTGAACCACATTAAATTCCTATGTTCTAATGTGTTTGCTGCCATGATGTGTTAGTTTACTATGTTTATTGTGAACATGTAATAGATGCTTATGGGTTAATATGAATATGTATTTGATGGTTCCGTGAACATGTTGAATGATTAACTAAGATGAATTTGTCATATGTTATTACAATGTTATTATTTTGTGCATAGGGTATATTGCATGTTGAATGAATTTTAAGTAAGAATGAATGTTAGAATGATCTCCATTCCCTTATGACTGTGGAAGCTTGGTTCCTGTAGTCACCCTAGGTACCTCATGTGAGACTTCATATGCTTGCGAGTGATGATGAAAGGGAAAATATATTTAGGGTTTTGTTGGTGAATTAATGTTGAACCCCAAGTCTGCCCACTGCACACCAACAATACGTACTTGCACAAATTCAACGATGCTCCTTGTTTACTGAAATCATCCAATGGTATGACATCAAGTGTGTACTCACCCTTGGCATAGTTCTTCATAGCTTTCATGAAAATTAAATAATAGGCACAACATACCTGCTCATCATTGATTGGATCAATCTGTGCTCCACGACCTCCTCATTTGGTTCCATACTTGTCATAGAGGTTGAGATATCCCTTCTTGTGGCGATGCTTCCCTGAGCCTTGGAAGCCTTGTGTTACATATTTCCCCTCCATTGATAAACCAATGAGCTTGTGAATTTCCTCCACATGGATGGGATATGCTTGATCTTACCAAAAGGTAGTATTGTGCATTTGACTAATGAGGAACTTGGTTCACCGTGTGACTTCTCCAATAGTTCCAAACACTAGAAGGTTTCACAAATTCATCAATGTGGATTCCCAAAAGGGTATGTATGAAGGTTTCCATTACCATAGAAATTATATCGATGGTCGCACTATGAAATCCATGTATGTATGAATGTCCATTTGGGGATACAAGAAAACATCGGTAAAGTCAATGTTGATTAAATGACTCTACATGACCTTTCCTTGCAAGTGTCCTAGAACCTCAACCCACAAATCAATGAAGTCTGTTGGAACAACGATCTTTGGAAGGTCCTCCTTGAGTAGTTGTGTGAACCATGCTGATAGACTGGCATATATAGATGAATGAAAAAGGGGGATGAGGGCATGAATGTGGGTTCACAGAACTCTCAACATGCTCCAGGATTGAGTATAGAGACATCAACTAGAAGAAAGTGAGATGAGCAATGGATCATGACAACCTTATAGCAGACATGATGAATGGCCACTAACGGAGCATTAACTTGACATGAAGGGGAAATCCCTATGAAAACTTAAACATTGATAACAAACATGACCTGAGACATGGAAAAATCCAATATGCGATTTGGGTAGTAAAGGACATGAATATCAACACAACTTGGATAAAATGCGATGATCAAAAATTAACTATTGTAATGATAGTTAACCATAAAGGTAGTGATATCATTTTATGAATTAAATGAATGGGACTGGAAATGACATGACGACAAACAAAAAAAGGTACCAATGTCATTTAACGAGTAATGTGACGATGACACAACACAAATTTCAACCTTGGAAATTCCTAAATGAAAAAATATTTGACGCAGACCTCCCCGACCATAATGGTGTGATCCGTGCTGGTCAAACTGATAGTGACATTTAGATTCTAGGGGGGGTGACATGGTGGACACATCAGCATTTTATTAGAAAAAAGGGAAAATTACAAAACAAAATATAAACCTACCTACTTTATTCACTCCCAGTGACAGGAGTGTTGTGGATTTGATCTCAATAAGAAAAAATATAGGGCTTCAAGCATGTTCCATTCACCCAACCTCGATGAAGAAAACCATCTAGTTGCGTGAGTCTGATAGTGCCAGACTCTCAAATTTATGCAACTATAAAGGGTCCAAGCTAATACAATTTTAACTTCCCTAGATGATTTTGATACTTGCTATCGTATAGAAAAACTTGGTCACCTTACGCAAAATGTTTGGTATTAATGTGCCTATCATGCCAAGATTTATGTCTAGGTTTCTCTACTATTTGATGAAAGTTTGCTAAAAATATGGTTTCCTCAACTTGCATCAGCTCTGCAACTCATTCAGTAACAGACTCATCATGTGTCATCTCAATAGCTTGTGAAATATATAAAATCGGAGTTATGAACTCAATTGGGACCACTAATTCTTTTGCATAGACCAATTGAAAAGGAGTGTACCTATGTAGATTCTTTGTAGTAGTTATGTAGGCCCAAATAACAGTTGGAACACTTTCATCCCAGTTGTCCCATTTTGCGCAAAAAACATTATTCAACCCCCTCTCTAAGATATTATTGAATGCTTCCATAGTACCATTAGCTTGCAGATGATACATACTTCTCTTATGACGTTGAATCATAAACTCCCAAGTAAGAGTGGAAATCGTCTCGCTAAAAAAATTGGCACCTTGATCACTTGTCAAGCTCCTAGGACATCCAGACCTAGTGATTATGTTCTAAAAATTAAATCATGTTGTTGTGTCTGTAGAGAAAGAACGAACAAATTCCACTTTAGCCCAATGAGTTAAGTAATTGATTGCGAGGATAATGTACATTTCTTTTGATTGCTTCATAGGTGGATTAATAGGACCAATGAAGTCAACAACCCACTTCTCAAAAGCCTGTAATGATTGAACAAGGTGTAAGGGTAGCTCATCCCTACGTGATGGCTTCCCAAATTGTTGACAGACATGACATGATCTAGGATAATATTTTTCATATTCAAATACAATTGGCCACCATAATCCTTCTTGTAGTATTCTCTGTGCATTCGCCTTTCCTCCAACATATCCTTCCGTAACTCCACTATGACACTCCAACAAAATATTGAATATTTCATGGTTGAGCATGTACCTTCTAAGGATGTTATCCAATCCTAACTTGTATAGTTTTACTGCGATGAGTTGATAGTCTACTGTCTGAACTAAAAGGTGTCTCTTTTGTGTTGTAGAATAAAGTTCATGGTAGGCATCAATACTAAAAAATAAGGTAATTTCAGAAAGATAGTTTGGGATAGCTTCATTCTCAAATAATTATGCATCTAGAATATGATCATAAACAACTTCTCCACTTTCCCCTGATTCTAGTCTAGACAAGTGATCTAGACCAACATTCAAATTTCTAGGCTTGACAACAACTTCAAAGGAAAATTCTTGGAACAATATCAACCACCTACAAATTTGTCCTTCTAACACAGGCTTGTTAACCAAATATTTCAAAGCAGAATGATCAGTAAAATTTTTGAAATGATCCCCTAACAAGTAGTGTCTAAAATTTTGCAAAGCATAAACCATTTCTAACCCTTACCTCTCATTAGTGGTATAGTTGCACTCAAGTTGTGAAAAAATTCTGTTGGAAAAGTAGATTAGAGGATCTAGGCTTCCTTCCCTTGGTTGCACAAGAACAAAACCCAAAACAATACTATAAGCATCAATGTGTACATGGAATTCAACCTGCAAGTTGGGGTACATCAAAATAGAGGAAATGGTCATCTTTTCCTTTAATATGTTGAAGGCCTTGTCACATTCAGGTGTCCAATGAAATACTTCATATTTCTTCAAAAAAATTTCCAGAGGTGTTATGACACTTGCATAACTTCTAATAAACCTCCGATAATATCTGGTATGACCTAGAGTGGATCGAAACTACTTGGAATTTGTAGGAGGAGGCATGTTGAGGATAACAACAACTTTTGTAGGGTCGACAAGAACTCCCTCCCTGCAAACAATGTGTCGTAGTAGATTCCCAAATGGTACAAAAAAATGCATTTCTTCAGATTCAATGAAATCTAAAGTTTTCGACACTAATAAAACATCAACCAAATAAGACCTATATGTTCTTTCAATAGAATGTACATAGTCCAATCATCCATATATACTTCAAGAAACTTGTGAATTTCAAGAAACTTGTGAATAAAGTTGTGAAAAGAAGGAATGGAAATCCTGGAAAAGACAACTGGAGAATTCTTCAACCCAAAGGGAATGACATTTTAATAAAATGAACCCCACTCTGTAATGAAAATAGTATTTCTTTTATCCTCTTCCACAATTCCAACAACATGATAACCTAAAAATCCATCTGTAAAAGAATATGCTTCCTTTATAGCCACCTGATCAAGCACTTCATCACTGAAAGGACTAGGAAAAGAATCATGTATGCAAGTAGAGTCTAAAGTTCTATAGTCCACATAGACTTTGATATCATCAATACCATTCTTACTCTATATTACAATAGGGATAATCCATTCTAATTCATCCATAGGGAAAATCAACCTAACTGCAAGCATTCTATCAACCTCTTTCTTAAACTGTTTCTTAACTCTGGGGTTCAGGTGGTATGGTCTATGTTTGACTAGCTTAGCATCAGGTTTAAATTCTATCTTCATTTCTCCTAAGTCTCCCTTAATTTCTTTAATATCTGAAAAAATATTAGGGAATAAATATTCATACTCCTGCAACAGATCTTGAATCTCTATCATAGTTTTCTCATCCCAGTAGTCCCCTATAGATTCCATTTTAGAATGCTCCTCTCTCTCGATATTCACTTTCTACAACATTAGAGGTTGAGTGTAGTAATTGCCAGTATCACCTAATAGGGTATCCTTAAATTCTCTTGTTCCTACGTATTTTTTAAAGGTGAAATGTATGAGTTATTCTAAGTCCTCAAGATCTTCAAGATCCTTTTCAACCTTGCTATAGGACATAGGTACTCTTGTAGGGTAAAAACTATAATGAAGTAGATATTCATGTTTAGGGCATAGAATGGGAAGATGTTGTATTAAATTCATTAGTCAACACCATTTTCTTGATCTATTGCAGTAGTATGGTGATTTCAAGAGACTTACCAGAAAAATATAAATCACAACAAAACTGATCTTTAAGTATCTTCCAACAAGAACTCTGTCTTCTCGTTTCCTCGTGCACATACTAGGATTTAAAAAAATTTCCCAGTGAATGGAAAAAGTGTTGTACCCATAGATAAGGTGGAATTTGTGCATCTTTCCACACCCCAATATAATACTTGATATGATCCATCAGATCATATATGCCATCATATGTCACCAATAATAGCATTTGGTTCTTCTGCTTCTGATATTCATTTGATTCGTTGACCAATGATGGAGGAAGGAATCAATACTAAATTTTGAGCTTTACCTCATCGCAAGAAGAAATATTTCCTTTATGAGTGGCCCGCCACCTAGCTAGACATGATCTCAATGAAATGTCAAGTGTTGGAAGCATAGATATCATAAGTGGGATATTATCTAATCCTAGTCCCAATCCACCTTACTTTTCTGACCATTGTGAAACACCTTGAAAATTTTTGATACCTCCCTTGTTGCCAATTTTTGAAAGCTACTTCAAAATATTCATCTACCGACTGAATGATCCACCAATTTATTGATCCATTTAGAACGGGATTAATATAATATGATGGGTTTCCTATAGTCATAGTGTATACCTGATCTATAATGTCCCGCTCCATATTCTCATCTGTTGGTTCAATATATCTTGGGCCTTGATAGGGATCTAAAGGCTGATTCACTTTCATGTCATCTTCCTCAAAGGTCATAATATCTTTCTTAAGATCAATGACAACATAATTTTCATAAGCCTAGTCAATGTATAATAGAGTGGGGTATGGATATTTTTCCCCCATTTTTTCAATCACCTCAAATATCGCCACTGTTTTGACACCAGCTATATATACTTCAACGTTATGCAGCCTTCCAACCAGGTAAATGTAGTATTGATTTTCCATCCGCAACTAGATAGGGGAATAGACTATATGGGGTTTTCCCATTTATTCCTAGGTCTTCTTTGGTATTATGTTGACATCAAAGCCAAAATCCAAAATAATATATTTGATCTCATAGTCGTTGATATGGGTATTTAACCTGAATTCTTTCTCATTCCTCCTTTTTCTCCTCTACACCCTGCCCGTGTTTCTTTCTAGAAGATTAGTATGAACAAATTCCTCTAGTTTTCCCTCAGCTCCCATGGCCACTTTGATCATGTTACACAACTTACCAGTAAGTTTATCATCCTATAATATATCAAAAAATAACTGCAACCAATGATCGATGGCCTTTTGAGAAGTACCTGATGTTATAGCACAAAATGCCACACCTGTGTATTTGTGCCATGGCTTAACCCTTTCCCAAAGCTTGCTAGACATTTTCCCAAAGAGCCTCTCCAAAATAATTTAAAAAACATTCCTTATGAGAATATCCATGGGTTTCCCTAGTGCAACACATAGAAATATACAACTTTCTATCTTGCAGCCCATGAATGACCTCAAACATCATAAAAAATAAAATATTTCTGTGTTTTCAGGCGGGTTTTTTGGTTGGGATGGTTCCCCAACATCCCCATGCCCATACACAATGGAATAAAACTCCCCCAACCTCTTGGGAAATAGATAAAAGCACCATTGAGGGATATGTAGAGGTCAAGTCTCTTGGTGCAAGATTGTGCTGCCAGTATCTAGAAAGCCTCCCTTTCTTATAATCCTATGAGAAACACCCCCTTTTATTTGGAAACTCCTTTTCCAGCATCTCTTTCTTATCTATATGGATATAGGGTGAATAATTATCCCTATTTGGGCCATCCAAGGAAGATTATAGTGGTTGATTCGATGCTTGAGGGATTCTTGGAGGAAATCAAATAGTTGGCTTTGAGGCGATGCCAAAGGTGAGACAAGGTTGTAACTTACCTTTTTGATTTGGTGTGAATAGAAGAGTTTGTTTTCCCTCCTATCATGTGTTCATTGTATGTATTTGCTTATTAATTTTAGTTTGAATATTATATATGACATGTATACTCTTTGATCATGTAACTACCTTCATAGAATCTCTCATGTTGTATCCATTTTGTAGGTTGTTTCCAGCAAAGGATCTCGATTTCATCGAGAGAAAGGAGTGGGATCGACACCAAATGGGACACTTAAGGTGCACCCTTTCTACCTCTTCATTACCTAACTTCTCCTTGTAAATTAGTTATTCTTTTAGTTTTACGTGCTTGTCCTAGAGGTTATATTTATATCTTATTTATACAGTCTCGATCTGCTCTGATTTTGACCCAAAATCACGGGGGATATATCCCATCAAAAACATTTGTGACCATACTAGGGATTCTTCTAGTTTGGGTTAGTGTCTTAGGGTCTCTTGCTTGCTTTCCTTGTCATTTCCTCTGTAGTTTTATATTTTTTTATAGAGGCTTTAGTCTCTCAGGAATTGTTACCAAGTCATGAAGCCCTCTTCCTGGGAGTGTGATCCAGAATTGGATCTTGGGACCCAAATGGGTCCAGGAAGGCCTAAAAATCAAAGTTCTCAGAATGGCTTCAAAACAGACATGTGTGTAGGCCTTGTCGATACAAACCCAAAGCGACTTGAACAGGCTCAAACAAACACCATATGCGGAATATATCATGGTCTGTTCATTTCGTCAAACAAGCAAAAAAAAAATGATGACTGTACAGTCCGTATAGTGCTAACATAGCAGTTGACTGTACAGGCCGTATGACCGTACAACTAACGTGGTAGGGTGCGTTGGCGCTGATGTGGGCAGGTGCATATGTGGATGAGTCATATCATGACATGTGGCACCACTACAAGGGTGACACATGCCATGGGCTGACATGGTAGGTACAGTTGGCATGGGCTAACATGGATAAGTGCTGACTGGGAAAGTACAGGTGGTCAAATGAATGGATGACACATGTCCTTTATCACGGAGAATGTGAGGGTGCCACGTGGCTCAGTCCTAGGATACCACGTGGCACCCATTTATTGGTTTGTTGTATTGTAAAATTATATGGAGTCTGTGGGGGTTGAACCCGTGACCTCCATGGGTACCAAAGTCTTCACGTAGGCCGAGCTACTAGTCCACCTACACGGTGGATCTTAATCATATACAATGCCACATCTATTTAATCTTGAATTGTGGTAATTTTGGTGGAGGATAGGGTTGGGGCTAGGTCCCATCCCCTGACGCACCCATAGAACCATACCATGTGACTACACCCTACGCGTTTCTTTTTTGGCGTGGACTTTGTAATGGATAACCCTCAACTCAACGCTCCATTCCATGTGACCCGGATCTGATGCTTAGCACGGAGTTTAGGGGTTATCCCCAGTTGGCCAGGGTATCTCACCGACCAAGGGCATAACCAAGGGGTAAACCATCGAGGGTCTAAATATTTTATAGCACGTGGATGCAATAGCCCAAGGCCACATGGCCATAGCATGCAACTGAGGACCAATGTATGGGGGCTAGAGACCAAGGCCAACACTCTAGCCTTAGCACTAGGCCACATGGAGGCTCCCAGGTGGCCAAGAGCCCGAGAAAAAGGGGCTATGCCCTGTTATGTGCCAAAATGGGTTTTCTACTTTATATTATGATTTTAATTGGATTTTTCAACAGTTTTGTGGGATTTTGGTCATTTTTGGAGGATCTTGGGCCCATTTTGAGGCCAAATCTTGGGGAGAAGCCGAGAGGATGTTACTGACTTCAAGTCTATAAAATCCAAAGGATATTGAAGCCATAGAGGAGGTTCAGAACAAGAAAATGTTGAATAATTGTTGAGCCAAAGCCGCAGGGAAGCCATTGAGGAGAGCACCTTTGCGGGCCATTTCTGGGAGCTCCGTTAATCCGTTTTCAGTGTCATCAGTTTTGTTGGGTTCTTAAGATCTAGTAGAAAATGACCATATTGGTTTGTAATCCTTTTGGCACTATTATGATGTACTTTTAAATATTTTAAAATAAATAGGAAAGCCCCACCCACTAAGACAAAGGCCCAGAGACGTAGGCGAGATTGCCGAACTTCGTTATCAACTTCTCTTGTTATGGTTTGCCATTGTTTTATGCTTATTTCCAGATATGTATATGTTTATATGGATTCCTTGTTTCTATAATATTCCATTTATAAAAGGTATGAAGAACATAAATAAAATGATAGAAATGGAAGATGAACAACAATATAAGAAGAACAACACTCCAATAATACCAAAATGATATCAGAATAACACGAGAAAGAGAACTTTGATTACTGAGAGCAATGTTCACTTACCTCTTTGAGGGGGAAACCTCCAGCAGAGTAGAGCTCTATTACAATAATATCCAGGACAAAATTTATCATATCCTTGACTACTATTTATATAAATTATGTCTATTAAAAGAACCATCTAGAGGAAGATCCTTCTAGAAGCGTAAGCTTCTATTAGGTATTCTTACATTCAACTTATTCTTCCTTATTGCTAGGCCTTATTAATATTGAAATTTATTACATCGAAATATATTATTCTACCTACATTAGGGGTTAGGTCCCTAACATGTCCTCCCCCTTAAAAACAACCTTGTCCTCAAGGCTTGAGATGTGGAAATTGCTGCAGAATGGTAGTTGGTTCCCAAGTGGCATCTGTTGGGGTTGTATCTTTCCACTGGACTAACACTTCCTTGATGGTTCACTGACGTAGGCGACGCTCACGATGGTCCGAAATTGCTTGTGTTTGTAGCCAAATGGATCCTTCTTCGTCCAACTCGGGAAGGTTGGTTTGAGTTTGGCACTTAGTTCCAATCACCTTCTTTAAATATGAAACATGAAAAATGGGATGTAGCTTAGAATGACTGTGCAAAGCTAACTGATAGGTCACCTATACCACACGCTTGAGAATGGTATAAGGACCATAAAATTTGGGCACCAGTTCCTGACAATGGTCAACATTGAGAGGATTTTGCTTGTAAGGTTGCAGTCAAAGAAACACTTGATCCCCTTTTGCAAATTGACGTTCAAAGTGACCTTGATCTGCTTGTTGCTTCATGCGATTCTGGGACATGAACAAATTCTCTTTGAGGGTACAGAGAATAGCCTCTCAAACTGTAAGCGTTTGGTCAACCACTTGGACCTTCGAGACACCTGGTAAATATGAGAGAACTAAAGGTGGATTTTTTCCATATACCACTTCAAAACGAGTCATGCAGGTAGTTTTATGGTATGAAGTGTTGTACCACCATTCATCTAGTGGTAACCATTGAGCCCACTAATTTTGATTTTCTGAGGCAAAACACCTCAAATATGTTTCCAAACACTTGTTGACAAATTCATTTTGACCATCATTCTGGGGATGATAAGCTATGCTGAGATGCAATTGGGTGCCTTGTAGCTTGAACAATTCTTGCCAAAAATTGTTGGTGAAAGTTGGGTCGCGATAAAAAACAGTAGAATGTGGCATGCCATGAAGCTTGAAGACCTGATCCATGAAAAGTTTAGCCACAGTGGATGTTGTAAATGGGTGTTGAAGATAACATAAATGAGCATACTTGGAAAGGAAATCAACTAACACCATGATGAATTATTTATTGCCCGATTTAGGTAAGCCTACAATAAAATCCATAGAGATATCCAACCAAATAGTAGGTGGAATCAGAAGTGAGTGTAGTGTTCCAGGAGATTTGACTGTTTCTCCCTTGTTGCATTGACACACATAACATTCATCCACAAAATTACGAATGTCCTATTTCAGACCATCCCAGAAAAAAGAACGTTTGACCTTGTCACAGGTTTTGGTAAACTCGGAGTGCCCAGCTGTGGGTGTAGCATGAAGCTCAGAAAGTAGCATGGATTTAAGTTTTGACTGTTTACTTAAATACAAACAACCTTTGTATTGAATCTCATCACGGGGTTAAGAATACCCTGGGGAAACTGGAGAATTGGACTGCAATTGTTGTATCAGATGCAGAATTTTGGGATCGTGTAGCCATTCCTCATGAATGGTTTGGATCCAATCTGGTACAATGAAGGAGAAATAAAAAGGGACCCTTCATCTTCATTTTTTTGGGAAAGTGCATCCACAACCACATTGTCTTTGCCTTTCTTGTAAATGATCTCATAATCATATCCAAAGTGCTTAGTCACCCATTTTTGTTGCTCTGGGGAGGAAATGCGTTGTTCCAAAAAATACTTCAGGATTTGATGATCTGTCTTAATTTGGAAACGTTTCCCCAATAGATAAGGGTGCCAAAGATCAACGACATGTATTATATCCAACATTTCCTTTTTATAGATTTATTTGCCCAAATTTTGTTCAGATGGTTGTTTGTTGGTAAAGGCCAAAGGCCAACCCTCTTTCCTAAGGACAACGCCAATTCCTTTCCCTGAAGCATCACACTCTAGGACAAAGGTCTTTGTGAAATCAGGAAGGGCCAGGACTAGAGTGGTGCACATGGCCATCTTCAAGGTTTGAAAATCCTGAGCAACTACTAGAGTCCAAGTGAAAGAATTATTTTTAAGGAGTGCAGTGTGAGGTGCCAGAATCTTTCCATCATTCTTAACAAACTTGCGATAATAACCTGTTAAGCCCAGAAATACACGCAAGCTTTTGAGTCTTTGAGTGAGGCCATTTTTTCATAACTTCAATCTTTTTAGGATCCACATGTTGGCATGTTTTACAAGAAGAGTTTTCTTGTCATTGATGGAAAGAACAACAATGACGATGGAAAACAGGAAAAGCATAAGCTCAGGAGGAGAAGCGAACAATATGCAAAGATCAATGCTCAGAAGAGATGGTGCGATGAAACTAAGAAGGGAAAGCACATTATAGAAACATGATTAGATCAATTCAAGACTATTGATACAAATACGCCAGATCAACGACACAGATGAATTGCGGAGAGCGAAAGAAGAATTAAACGACTCGCTAGTTACAATCCCGCAATCGGTCTAGATCATCAGATATCATAAACTCAAATATCGACGACTGTGGTTGATCCAACAAATGATCAAATTAAGTTGAATTAAGTCATGACTGTCGGATGCGCAATCACCAGATCAACGCCAAGGATAGATTGCAGAGATCGAAAAGAGAATTAAATATTGTGCTATTTCCAATCCTGGAATTAGTCAAGACCGTCATATCTTATAGCTTCAAAGATTGACATTTGTGGTTGACTCACCAACAATGCACAACTTCAAATTGCGGAGTTTCAGTGACGAGTTAAATCATTCACATGTTATGGTTCCGTAATCATCCTTGATCGTTAATTTGCTTCAAGAGTATTCTTAATAGTTGGATCACTTTAAGTGGAAGGATAATATAAGTGGGTCAAAAGGGTTGAGAGTTAAAATACCTGAATATCTGATAGTTGTTGGATCACTTTTGAGTGGAAGGACATGATAAGATGAAAGATCTAAGATCTCATTTATGCGAATTTCCGTTAGCCGTCAGATCATTCTAAAGTGGAAGGATAGGATAAGCAAAGATGGAGGAACATTGGATTTAAACCAAAGCAAAGAAGCATCGCAGACAAGATCGAGCAGTCAATATAAGATCTTGATCAAACTAACATCATTTATTTCTAGTCTAAATATGTGAGGAGGTTACGCTTCTAGAATCTCACTTCGGAAGAATTATGAATTTGAGATATCAAAATACTCGAAGTCTCGAAATCCAAAATGAATAAGGACCATCAGATATAGAGAGTATACGATGATTGTTAGATCATGGAAATCTACGTTAGCATACCATGTCAGCATGGACATGTGGCAGATCACGTCAGCAGAATGCATCAACAAGGACATATGGCAGACCATGTTAGCAGACCACGTCAGCAAGGACATGTGAAAAACCATGTCATCAAAACATGTCAGCAAGGACACGTGGCACAATCGAATAATGGCAAGTGTCAAGATGAAATTGACATTTCAGGTACGTGCAAATCACGAATCTGAGTGACACGTGTCAGACACTTGGCTCATGCAACGCCATCAAGTGATGTAAGAAAGTTACATCACTCTGAGAGTTTTACTTCGGGAGTTTCACCACCAACAAATGCCCTAAGTCCCGAAGTCCTAAATGTCGAAGTCCCAAAGTGGATATAAGTCGTTTGATCTGAAGATCAATTCCGGTGCATTCCCAATCATTGATCAAATTATAGTGGAAGAATAGCGTAAGTAGAATAGTCAAAGTGCTGAAGTGCCAAAGTAAATGGTGGCCATCCATCAAAATGCTTGATTGATTCCTAGCTGACGGATTAAGCAGTGAAGGGATAAGTGTAAGGATCAAATTTGACCATTGATGTAGTTCTGTGAAATAAAAGTGAACGATCCGATCTGTTTGGCGAAATCTTCTTCAGAAGATTTGAAAAGTTGAAATATTGAAGTCCTAAAGTTTCGACTGTCTTCCATATCATCAAGAGATTAAGTCCTGACCATTGATTCTGATAAGTGCTCAAGCACTCGTTTGGCCTAAATGTCTAGACACCATCGGGGGTCATGTGAAGGAAGGGGATTAGAATCCAAAGAAGCCAAAAATGACTGACTGTAACTGCTAGAGAAGACGAAGAGTTGTGAGTTCCAAACAATCTAAATAATCTCAGGATAACGATCATTAATAATGAACATATTCAACATAACCGTCAGTAAATACAAAGTGTTGCGATGATGATCTGTAGAGGACTTGGCATGAGATTGTTGGTGAGAATGGGAGGGAGAGTGTTTTTTTTCGGAAGTTATGCATGTGGGGAGAAGGTGACCAAATTTTGTGCATCTAAAGAATATATAAGAGGCACAACGAACCGAATGTGTGTAGATTACAGAGCATAAAACGTAGAAGAAAATATGAACAGGGATGTGGTCATGTGGAGGAGGAGAGAGAAAAAATCATAGAAGCTGATGAAGGAAGAGGAGACATCGAGTTGTAACATATCATATCAGAGACAGATCAAGTAAGTAAGTTTTGTAAGATTCAATCAGGGTGGTAGGGTGGTTCTAGGGAGGATTGTAGTCCTCTAACTTCTAGTTGGTGCTAGATGATTTTCTGGGAGTTGGTGCTTCCATCTAGTAGGTGCTAGAGAAACCTGAGAGTTGGTTCTCTCTAGAAGTTGTAGCTTGTTATAAGAGGTTGTAGCCTCATATTTGAGTTGGTGCTCAAATACTATGATGCACATGAAGGTTGGATCTTGATTGACATCCAAAGACGAAGACGTTTTTTCCCTTTATGAGTTTCCTCATGAAAATTTGTCTCTGTGTATTTTGTGTGATTGCTCAAATATTGTATATCTATGCATGTTAAGTTATTAGTAACACATTAAATAATAATCTAGAAGGATTCAGAAAATAGCAAGAAAAGTTTCAAGCTTATACCATAAATGATTCACCCCCCCCTCTCAGTTATATTTCCAACACCACCCTGACATCATCCTTGCCAACAATATGACCCCAAGTACTCGACTTCTGAAGCCCTAAAAGAAAATTTAGATTGTTTCAGGAAAAGTTGGTGCTGAGAGAGTAGATGGATAAATTGATCCACATGAGAAAGATGGTTTGTCCAGGGTTTTCTATAGATGAGGATATCATCAAAGAAAGCTATGACAAAATGACGGAGAAAAGGACGAAAGACATGATTCATGTGGCCTTGGAAAGTGGAGGGAGCATTACAAAAGACAAATGGCATGACCAAAAACTTGTAGTGGCCCTCATGAGTTCTAAAGGAAGTCTTAGGAATGTCTGCCTCTTTCATACAGATCTGGTGGTAGCCATAACGAAGATCAAGTTTAGTAAAGAACTGGGCGCCACTCATATCATCCAAGAGGTCATCAATGACAAGAATGGGAAATTTGTCTTTAATGGTGAGTTTGTTGAGGGTGTAGAAGTCAGGACACATGTGCCAAGAAACTTATTTCTTAAGGACCATGAACACAGGAGAAGAGTAGGGGTTTGTACTAGGGTGGATAACACCTACGTTAAAAAATTCTTGAACCATTTTCTCAATTTCATTTTTTTGGGAAAAGGGGTGACGATAGGGACAAATATTGGGAGGAAGTCTTCCTGGGACAAGGCGAATGGAATGATCATGAAAACCATGGGAAGGAGGGAATCCTTAGGGAGTGGAAAAAACCACTTGATGTTTAGAGAGGATGGATTGGAGGTCTTGCAACACAGAGGGTGTCTCAGTTTCTTGTATGGCATGGATATGGGAAATAACGCCAGAATGACCTTTTTTGAGAATCTTTTCCATGTGAATTGATGGTCATGCCTTGGAACTTATATTGTTGGCCCTCCTGGTAGAATTGCATGGTTAATTCCTTAAAATCCATGAGAATGGGACCCAAAGTCCTTAGCCAGTCTGCACCCAACACAATGTCGCAACTGCCCATGTCGATAGAAAACATATGAGATTTCAGGTGGTAGTCACCAATTTGGAGACACACATTTTCACAATGCCCTCCAAATTTTATGGAGCTACCATTGGCAATCATGATTTGGAAATTATTGACTACATATATATAGCAATTAGTTTCTTGGGAAATGCGGTGATGAATAAAATTATGGGTGCTTCCACTATCAACAAGAATGATGATGATGAAGGAGCATCATCTCACATCATCTAGCCATCCATCCAGCCACGTCAAGTGCATGCATTCAAAGCTGAAGAGAGGCGCAACCCTCGTTTTGATTTGAAATTAAATGTAATTAAATTTCTTAGGCTGTTGAGCCGTGAAGCTGTGCTCTGCACAGGCATAGAAGTAAATAGGATTTTAAATGTTTGTAAAGGATGAGATCTAGATCCAATCTTCGAACTAGACAACCATTGAATGTAATTGAATAGGGCAGTTGAGGTTTGAGATAAAGGATCACATGGTATCTCATTTTGAGAGTAGTGAGAGTTAGCATAGAGAAGAGAAGAGAAGAGTCGAGACCTTGTTACAGGTCGTGCTCAGGAACACCTTGTACAAACATGCATTTTCCATTTTAATATAAACAACAATTTTTCCTGCATCTTTCATGTGTTGAATGAATGTCTGTGAGTGTTATTTATATGATGTGGATGTATGTTATGTTTATGCATTTGCAGGAGTTGTTTTGGTTTCAGGCTTGAGAGGTTTTTGAGGCTTCACACCAGGAGGGTGTGGCAGAACGCTGCGGGTTCTGATAGCCATGCACAGAGGGTGCATTTCTGAACTCTGCGGAGTCAGACAAAGACATGCCAGGTGGGCACAGAAGATGAAATCAAAAATTCGGGAGGAAGACCTCGAGGTTGATGAATACCTTGGAGGCAAGGCTGTGTATGAGAAAACACAGTTGCAGACATAATCTCTTTGAGTTCTGTAAAGCTCTGCCAAGTGGGCATTGAGCATATCCATAGTGATGCATTGAGGAGGAACTCTATTGAGTTTAGAAGAAGGCGGAAGCTCTGAGGAGTTCCGTAAGAGGCTCTGCCAAGTGGGCATTGAGCATATTCGTAGGGTGATTGGATACCCAGAGAGACTCAACACTAGGTTGCTTGAGCAGAAGGATAGCCAGGAGGGCATCCAAATTCTCCATCTGCAAGAGAAGAAAGAAGGATAAAATCCCTTACGGGTCTAAGTAATTGAGGAGCTCAGGAGGAATAGCACTTTGCGTGTAGAGATTATACAGAGGCACAGAAGTCAGAACCCTTCAAGTTTTCGAAGATAAAATCTCAGGAGGAGTAGTGCTTTCAGCGCATGAAGCCGTAAATGCAAGGAGTGTAGAAGCCATAGAACTCTTTGAAGAGTTCAGAGTTCCTAAAGCTCAAGAGGGACAATGTTTTCATATATGCGCAGAAGGACTCATGTCATGGAGTTCACAGAAATAGAACAAAGGTTGAGGCCTTTTGGATTTTTAGAAATTCTTCCAAGTCTGGGAAGAAAGTGCAGAAGCTCGGGAGGTGCACAGTAGCCATTAGATTAGGCCGAGGAAAATAAATCTGGACCGTCATCAAGGAGGCAGTGCAACAGAGGAGCGTATAGAAGAAGAGATCATACGCCGTCAGATATTGCTCAGGATCGCCGACAACCATTGGATTAGCAGGAAGTTGCATGAGGGTTAAGCCTTCGTGAACAACCAAGGTGAAAGTCCTGACGAGAGTAGCAAATCAGGATATGGACATTCGGGATCTCGGAGGTCTCGAGGTTGAGAGGTCGGGTAAATCGGAAGCGAAAGTCCCAAAATATCAAGAGGGAATCTGAGCCATTCATTTGGGAGTGGACACGTGTCACGAGATCTCCCATATGGGGGATTTGGACATCGGAGGACAGAAGAGGAAGTCCTTCAACTTCGCGAGCAAAAAAGTGACGAGAAGATCAGGACCGTCCATTGGAGGAGGATAGGTGGCAGAGATCTAAGGATCTCGCGAACTCGGAGGTTCTCAAGGTGAGAGCCTAGGATTTGGGTGCTCTAAGTTGCAAGAGGTGAAGTCATGAGAAGATCAGAGCCATCCATCCGAGGAGGAAAGGTGGCAGAGATTGAGAGATCTCATGAACTCAGAAGTTCGTAGGGTGAGAGCCCAAGCATTGGGTGCTCCAAGTTGCAAAGTCGCGAGGAGCGAGGAAGAAGGATAGTCGTTGGATCTGGGTCACAGGAGGACCATTGGATCATAGTCCCATCACATTTTGGTTTTTTGGGGGTTTGAAGGTTGAGAGGACCTCGTCTCGACATCATAAGTTGCGAAGTTGCGAGTTGTGACAAGGAGTATTGAGAATTTCAGGATCTTGGCACTCGGGTGTTGGGGATACGAAAGAAGTGTCTCTTGGGGAGCAAAATCGCGAAGTGCCAAAGATAGGCACGAGAGACACGTGGCAGAACCATGTTGTGGGTCGGCATAATAGACAGGTGGACACATGTCACATTGTGGAAGTAGTCAACACTCCATTGACTTCTCGGGTCTCAGGGATTCATGAGACAAGAACTAGGAGTTCAGAAATGAAACTCACGAAGGGGAAAGAAGTGAGAAGTGCTAGCATTAAGCCTAGCCGGCGGTCACACATAGGAGGTGCTGAAAAGAAAAGGGGCTATAACCATTTCGTGATCTCGGGTATCGCAAGATTGGAGAGTAAGAGTCAGGAGTCACAACTCATGAACTTGAAAGTGGCGAGTTATGACAAAGGACCTTGGGTTAGGCCTGTGGTCATAGCGTTGTGGTCGCTTGGGAAGATAGGAGCTCGTGCCTAGTGCTATTGGCACAGTGTAGTTTCGAAAGGACCTATGGATCATGTTTTAACATAGATTCCAGTGAGGAATCCAAGAGCCGCTTCGGCTCAAAGGTGAAATTAGAATGATCCTTAAGACTGAGAGGTTAGGCGTGAAACCTACTAAGGTAGGTGCTTGGGTGTAGCGTCATGAAGTGGTATCAGAGCGAGAACTCTATTTGTATATTTCAAGAAGAGGGAGAAGTCAAAAGAAGAAAATAGAGTATTGAAACTCTGTGGTGATTGTTCGTGGGTAGGTTGCAATCAAGAATATGGTCAGTAGGACTGTAGGAAGAGGTTGAAGCACTCAGATTTACAGGAGTGAGCAACAGATTTTCCAAGAGGGAAGACAGAGACAACAACATGGCTACTGAAGGTCGTAGGTATGCTAGGAGGAAGAGAAAAGCAGAAAAGCTTGCAGAAATAGATAAAGAGATCACTGATATAAGGGTAGACATAGAAAATATTGCATTGGGGATGCAACATAAAGCCAAGCCAAGGTGGGTGTATGAATGGCCCATGAGGAAGGAAAAAGAAAAATGGAAAGTCAAGCAGTTGATGGTCATAAGATAGCATAGGATGATAAGAGGATGGTTGAGGTATGTGGAAAACCTCAATGGACCAGAAGAAGAAGTGGTTCAGGTATGTGAACTAGAGACTGGGAGAAATCTCAACGATGCTGGAGAATGGAGATCGACTGAAGATCTCAAGCACTACCAGGAGGGCAGAGAGGAAATTCCACATTGCAAGGAGTTGAGATCAGCTGAATATCTCATGGACTATCATAAGGACGGCAAAAGAATTTCACATTTCCAGTTGGGCAATGAAATGAGGTTGCTGCAGGATCTCGAAGACTGCCAGGAGAGAAGTGGAAGCATCTCAAATTGCTAGGTGGGAAGAGATGAGAATATGAGACTGTCTAAAAGTCTCATGGACTCAGAGGTGAGTTCAATTCAGAAAGGGGTGTTGATGAAGATGGGATTAGTTGATCTCATAGTCTAACAGGGAAGCAACATGAAAATTCCAAATTGCCAGGTGGGCAAAGAGATGAGATCACCGTGGGATCTCACAAACTGTCATGAGGACAGCCGGGGAATTTCACATTTCTAGGTGGGCAACAGATCGAGATCACTGTGGGATCTCATAGAATTCCAGGAGGGCATTGGAAGGTTTCCAGATTGCCAGGTGGGAAAGGGAACAGAGATGGGATCAGTTGATTCCATAGACTGCTAGGAGGGAAGCAGAGACATCCCATATTGCCAGGTGGGCAGGGATGAGCAGATGAGACTATCTGAGGGTCTCATAAATTCAAAGATGGATTTGGATCAGCATATGCAGCTGACAGAAGAGGAAGATCATAGAAATCTTATAATGATTGGGGGAATTTAGATATTCCTACCATTTGCCCAAGAAGAGGCAGAAATCTATGTTGCAGATGCAACAACAATAGAAGAAAGGAAGCTAGCTGAGACTATCAAAGAAGAATTGGAGCAGGTATTTGATACTGCCCAAGCAGAAGAAGAAGAGGATGATGAGCATTTCGAGGAATGGCTCAATATTTTCAGCCAGGAAACTGAAAAGACTGCAACATTAGAGCTTCAAGAAGTGAAGGAAGAGGAAGAGGCAGACATCATTAGCTTTGCTAATCTATATGAATAGATTGAATCCCTGGAGAGAAGGGTGATAGTGCAGGGCATGCACATCCAACAGGTGAAGTTGGAAGCAGATGAAGAAGGCATGGGAGATCATAGTGATCTACCCAATTGCAGAAATTTTTTGCAGCTAGGGAGACTGCATGAACAGAGCCAACCATTGGAGTAGTTGGATGAAGTGATCGATATGATCAAAGAGCTGATGATCTGGTCAGTAGAAACTATCAGCAGGGAGAAGTTGAGCAGAGGAAAAGAAACAGCAACAACGCAGAAGTAGTAGCAACAACAGAGAGATGGAGCAGATGAATAGCTCCAGAGGATGGTTTGGGATCCAGGAGGATTCCCACAGCTGATATGGAAAGCTCATGAGCAAGAGCTCATGAATTTTGCGGTTGAGGAGTATGATGCAGGAGCATCATCTCACGTCAGCTATACATCCACATCAAGTGCATGCATTCAAAGCTAAAGAGAGGCACAACCCTCGTTTTGATTTGAAATTAAATGTAATTAAATTTCTTAGGCTGTTGAGCCGTGAAGCTGTGCTCTGCACAAACATAGAAGTAAATAGGCTTTTAAATGTTTGTAAAGGCTGAGATCTAGATCAGATCTTCAGACTAGACAACCGTTGAATGTAATCGAATAGGGTAGTTGAGGTTTGGAGGGAAAATCTCGAAGAGCCCCCTCAGGTAAAAGATCGTATGGTATCTCATTTTGGGAGTAGTAAGAGTTAGCATAGATAAGAGAAGAGAAGAGTTGAGACCTTGTTATAGGTCGTGCTCAGGAACACCTTGTACAAAGAGGCATTTTCCATTTTAATATAAACAATAGTTTTTCCTGCATCTTTCGTTTGTTGAATGAATGTCTGTGAGTGTTCTTTATATGCTGTGGATGTATGTTATGTTTATGCATTTGTAGGAGTTGTTTTGGTTTCAGGCTTGAGAGGTCTTTGAGGCTTCACATCAGGAGGGTGTGGCAGAACACTGTGGGTTCTGATAGCCGTGCATAGAGGGTGCATTTCTAAACTTTGCGGAGTCAAACAGAGATGTGCCAGGTGGGCACAGAAGTTGAAATCAACAATTCAGGAGGAAGACCTCAAGGTTTTTGAATACCTTGGAGGCAAGGCTATGTATGAGAAAACATAGTTGCAAACATAATCTCTTTGAGTTCTGTAAATCTCTACCAAGTGGGCATTAAGAATATGCAAAGTGATGCATTGAGGAGGAACTCTGTTGAGTTCAGAAGAAGGCGGAAGCTCTGAGGAGTTCCGTAAGAGGCTCTTCCAAGTGGGAATTGAGCATATTCGCAGGGTGATTGGATACCCAGAGAGACTCAACAATAGGTTGCTTGAGCAGAAGGATAGCCAGGAGGGCATCCAAATTCTCCATCTGTAGGAGAAGAAAGAAGGATAAAATCCCTTAGGGGTCTGAGTAATTAAGGAGCTCAGGAGGAATAACACTTTGCATGTAGATATTCTACAGAGGTACATAAGTCAGAACCCTTCAAGGGTTCAAATATAAAAGCTCAGGAGGAGTAGTGCTTTCAGTGCACAAAGTCGTAACTACAAGGAGTGCAGAAGCCGTAGAACTATTTGAAGAGTTCAGAGTTCCCAAAGCTCAAGAGGGATAGCATTTTCATATATGCGCGGGAGGAATCAAGTCGTGGAGTTTGCAGAAATAGAATAAAGGCTGAGGCCTTTTGGATTTTTAGAAATTCTTCTAGGTCTGGGAAGAAAGTGTAGAAGCTCAGGAGGTGCACAACAACCGTTAGATCGGGCTAAGGAAAAGAAACTTGGACCGTCGAAGTCTTTATGTCCAGGAGGCAGTGCAACAGAGGAGCGTATAGAAGAAGAGATCACGAGCCATCAGATCTTGCTCAGGATCGCCGACATCCATTGGATCAGCAGGAAGTTGCATGAGGGTTAAGCCTTCGTGAACAGTCCAGGCGAAAGTCCCGATGAGAGAAAAAAATCGGGATATCAGAGGTCTCGAGGTTGAGAGGTCTGGTAAATCGGAAGTGAAAGTCTCGAAATATCGAGAGGGAATGTGAGACATTCATTTGGGAGCATACACGTGTCACGAGATCGCCCATATTGGGGATTCAGACATTGGAGGATAGAAGGGGAAGTCCTTCAACTTTACGAGCGGTGAAGTGGCGAGAAGATCAGGACCATCTATTGGAGGAGGACAGGTGGCAGAGATCTAAGGATCTCATGAACTCAGAGGTTCGCAAGGTGAGAGCCTAGGATTTGGGTGCTCTAAGTCGCAAGAGGTGAAGTCGCGAGAAGATCAGAGCCATCCATCTGAGGAGGAAAAGTGGTAGAGATTGAGAGAGCTCGCGAACTCGGAAGTTCGTAGGGTGAGAGCCCAAGCATTGGGTTCTCCAAGTCATGAAGTTGCGAGGAGCGAGGAAGAAGGATAACCATTGGATCTAGGTCATAGGAGGACTGTTGGATCAAAGACCCATTTCATTTTGGCGTTTCGGGGGTTCGGAGGTTGAGAGGACCTCGTCTCGACATCAAAAGTTGCGAAGTCACGAGTTGCGACAAGGAGTATTGAAAATTTTTGGATCTCGGCAATCGGGTGTTGGGGATACGAAAGAAGTGTCGCTTGGGGAGTGAAATTGTGAAGCGCCGAAGACAGGCATGAGAGACATGTGGCAAAACCGTGTTGTGGGCCCGTAGAATAGACAGGCGGACACACATCACATTGTGGAAGGAGTCAACATTCCATTGACTTCTCGGGTCTCAGGGATTCGCGAGACAAGAGCCGAGAGTTTGACAATGAAACTCACAAAGGGGAGAGAAGAGAGAAGTGCTAGCATTAAGCCTAGCTGATGGTCACGCACAGGAGGTGCTGACAAGAAAATGGGCTATAACCATTTCGCGATCTCGGGTATCACAATATTGGAGAGTAAGAGTCGGGAGTCACAACTCACGAACTCCTGAGTGGCGAGTTATGACAAAGGACCTTAGGTTAGGCCCTTGGTCATAGTGTTATGGTTGCTTGGGAATATAGGAGCTCGCGCCTAGTGTTGTTGGCACAGGGGAGTTCCAAAAGGACCCGTGGATCGTGTTTTTACAGAGATTCCAGTGAGGAATCCAAGAGCCGCTTCGGCTCGAAGGTGAAATTAGAACGATCCTTTAGACCGGGAGGTCAGGCGCGGGACCTACTGAGGTAGGTGCCTGGGTGTAGCATCATCATATGACCTTCATTTGCTTGATGTAGCCAATTATATTGAGGGTTTGGGGAGCAGAGAACCCAGTAAGAGAATTTAGGGAAATCACCGATTCTACTTCAGGAGGGTCTGAGGGAGGGGTTATGTCAAAGGGTTCAAATGACACAGACATAGGGGAAGCTTCAACATCCTCTTCCAAACATCCTCTGAGATGGCCATAAAAAAATTTTGTTCCTAACACTTGTGTCCTAGAAAATATTTTTCATCAAAATTATAACAAAGCCCTTTGAGTTGGCGTTCCGCCATTTCAGCCCTAGTCAATTTTTTGATCTTTAGTGCAGTAGAAGGAGGAGGGGGATTTATTGGTTTAGTGTGAGGAATAAAGAGGGATTTCTAGTTTTGAGACAAGACAACCTGTTGTGCTTCCTTATCTCTTTTAGTATCCTCCACCCAACTCTAAGGTTGAGCCATGAGGACATGGGAACGAATATCATCCTTGAGGCCACTGATAAAACATTCTCGGAAAAAAGCATCAGACATGCCGTCTGTACGAAAATCTAGTCGCTCAAAAGAAATTATAAAGTCTTCCACTGTGCCAGTTTGTTTCAACTTTGTCAAATGGCCTAAATGGTTGGTGTCAGTGTTAAATCATTCATAAATATCTACCACAAAGTGTGTCCAAGCAACATACCCTTGACGGGCAGTTTTTCTCCATTGCCAACGTTCTTGATTTAGATGGAGAACGCCATACCATAGTTTGGCCAAGTCATCTATAATGTCATACAAAGAAAAATAATATTCCATTTGAGTTACCCAACAAGTGGGATCTGAGTCATCAAATTTGGTCACATCCACACACAGAAGCTGTAGGTCACACTGAAAGTGATGGGACTGAAAATTATGGGAATGAGAGGAACTTTCACCTTCGGTATGAAAAGGTGGGCCAGATAAAGGGGGATCTGCAGGGATATGCATATTGGTGCATATCATCGAAGAGACAGATTCAATATGGGTTGTAATATCTTGTTTGAGGTCTTCTTTGAGTTCCTCGATTGAGGCGACGATGGAGGAATGCCTATTTTTATTGATGGTGGAAATATTGGCACTGATTTATCTCACTTCTTGTTGGGTCTCTGTGAAATTAGATTGCAATTTATTGAAGAGAGCTTCCAAGTCTTGGCTACGGGTATGGGCCATGATGATAGGGGAACTGAAAAGGGGTGGGTGGGGTCAAAATATTTGCTGAAAAATGATAGGTATGAATTTGATAAGGGAGAAGAGATAAATGCAATGGAATAGGTCTCAAATAATGGTGCAACAAAATCTAGACTCTTTTTTTTTACACCTGTGGAGTTATACTCCGGTTTGAAGAATACTGCAGTGATGAAATGCCCAAATGCTTAATCCGGAAGAAATGTGAAGTGATTTGGAAACTTGAACACAGTTGCGTGGCAATAGATCTTGTCTGTTTTTTTTTTGTTTCTGTCCCCAAAGGTTAGGTATTCAAGGGTTCTACAAACAAGGGTTTGCCCTATGCTATATCTCTCTGATATACATGCAGGGTCCAATGGTAGTACTCATCCCAATATCTTAGAGCACCAACTAAGGAGGCTAGACCATGCCCTTAGCCGTACTACTCGAATACCCAGGTACTAGAGATTATCTTCCTAAGTGTTGTTCTCAGTGACACTATAACGGTTAGTCGACCAATCGGTTTATCTAAAGAGGGCTTTAGGAAATCTAAGCCGATCTGTATACATGTGTTGTCTGATGCGCTACCACTCAAAGGGGTACCAACATGGGTTACAAGGGTGGCCAAAATATGTGCACTTAAGTACCACTTGTATTTCCCGTGTGTATGAATCCTCGACCGTGGGTTTATGCGCATAACAACAGATCTTTATAGCTTAAAGATGCCATAATATGTCTCTACCTTGAAAAAAATTAACCCACAATTTTCTACCAAGGAAAGTGCTCTGATATCACTTGTAATATTCTAGATATAAAAAGTATGTAGAACAGATATAAAATGCTAGAAATGGTAGATGAACAACAATATAACCAGAAAAACACCACAATAATACTAAAATGATATCAGAATAACACCAAAAATAGAAGTTTGATTACTGAGAGGAACATTCACTTGCCTCTTCAAGGGGGAAACCTCCAGCAGAGCAGAGCTCTATTACAATAATATCCAAGACAAAAGTTCTCATACCCTCGACTACTATTTATACTAAATAATTCTATTAAAAGAACCATCTAGAGGAAGATCCTTCAAGAAGAGGAAGCTTCTATTAGGTATTCTTACATTCGACTTATTCTTCCTTATTGATAGGCCTTATTAATATTGACCTTTATTACATCAGAATATATTATTCTACCTATATTAGGGGTTAGGTCCCTAACTTTTTCATCATTAAATCTTTCTATTTCATCAGTTTCCTAAATGGTTAATTAACTCATGCTTTAAAACTCAACCATTGTCGTTAAAATATCTTTTCGGATCAGAGTGGATTTATATTTTTTCTAAACTTACCTAGCCATCCACGAGTTGCATCTCTGTAGCACGCATACATCCATGAGTTTCATCTCTATTTCTCATGGATATACGTGAGTTGCATTGCTAACAGTCATAGACCTGTTTGAATTTGAAATTCTTTAAAATTCCTCTTTCTTTATGGGTTTAGTATTTGATTTACTTAGTTGTTTGGGATGTCCTAAGTGTTTGATTGGCTATTACTTTGTTAAAATATGAAAGTGTATAATACAAAAGAAGAAAAATAGATTTCTTGAGTTATTTTGTATAAGGTTTGTCTAGTTGATTGGAAGATCAACCTTGTTTGTCTGAACGTCCAGACTAACTGAGTTTTCAATGGTTCCTTGGTTGAGCACTTTTTGTCTCTTTACCTAATTTTCCTAGTTTCGAAAAGAAAAAATTGCAATCCTTTGTTTTTGTTTTCTTTTGTAAATGAAAAAGAACAAAAATATGTATGTTTGTTTGCTTCTCCTTTATTGAACCCTTTTGTTATATCTTTGCAGGAAAAGAGGTAGTTACTGAGCATTTAGGTAGTTGTATTGTATCATGCTTTGGTAGTGGTAGCCTTTTATTAAAAAATAAAATAATCCAATAGTACAAGTATTGCATTCTTGTGTGCATTTGTTTTCAGAAAGAGAATTGTAAAGTGCATCTCAAGGTGTCTTAAATATTGCACTCAATTTTTTTGTTTTCATCTGAAAAAGAAAGAATTTGCTTCATAAGCGTAGTTGCGTCAATTTTCATTTGAAGAATCTTCATTGTGTTCTTATATTGCATTACTTTTGGAGTCATTCTGAACATCACCAAAGTTGCATTCAAACCCTTTTTGAGTAAATAAAGGCCCATTAAAATGAACGTGTAACTAAAATCTATTAGAAACTCTCATTTTTATAGGGTGAATGAACATGTTTAGGCTAGGGACTTGGTGTAGGTTGGAGAGTAAATTTATCCAATGCCACTAAATGAACATAATCCTAATATAGAGAGTGAAGAATCCAATTGTCATATAGGTTAGTCCAGAATCTCCTCTAACACAAGGGTTAAACATCAGGTCATGTAAGGAATAGACGAGGAGATTCCCCTCCAAATCTGGACCAAGCGTGGTGGATAGATTGTATATTGGGGGTTTTTCCTGAAGTGACACTGACTCATTCGATGTTAGTCCTCTGCAAATTTTGAACCTGGTTGAAGTTTTCCTGAAGTGATATTGGCCCTCTTGGTGTCAATCCTCTGAAGTTTTCCCCTAGACGCTGACTACGAGTTGGTAATCATAGTTTCTTCTCCTAGGTATCTTAGAAGGTGATTGCGGGGGTTTTTCGTAGTACCTCGGGCATATTTTGTATCACACACTTTAGTACTATTGGGGGTTGCCCTACGAAGTGTGTGTACTTGCACCAGATAAGGATGATTTGTGGAGGCTAGGATAACAACTTCTCATACCTTCGTGCATTGGTCCATGAGACTTAATAAACCCATTTGTTTGTCTGGAAGGGCCCGAGCCTACTTTTTTGTTATTCCAACCCCAAGACCTAATCCACTTGAGTTGGAATCTTGACAAAGTTATTTGTGTTTGTATTATCTTTTAGGGATTTTTAGCATTGTGATTGGTGAATGTAGTTCAACTTTAGGAAGGTGAGACGATTGTCACTGAGATTTGATCACTCAAAGTGACCAAGCAACTGCCCCAAAGATCTAGGTGAATTTAGGGCCTTCCTCACGAAGAAGAGGTTAGAAATAATTCTCCCCCACCTCCACAGAGGCATTGAATTGATCAATTCGATACTATTGTATCGACCAATCAAACCAAGTTCGTAAACATTGATCGTCTAGAATTCAACGCTTCACAACCAAAGGAGGTAACCGTTGAGGACCTTGGAAGTGGGGGGCTTCTCCCAATTATTCAATTGTTGAGGATTTGGATTGGATTCCTTGTGCAATGACCTCTTTGGAGGTGATCCAAAGTTTCCCCTCGTAGTGCACTACGTTGTTGTTTGCTATAGGAGCCAATGATTCTTCTAGTAAGCTTGTAATGAAGTTTGACGCTACTGACGTGAGTCCATGCCTTCCATATCATGTATCTTTTCAGATTAGTGTTGTTTGTAACAACCTCTTAGTTAATGGAACCATCATTGATGAAGGTGCTTCAACATGCATAATTTCTTTGTCATGTTGGAAAGCTATCGGTTCTCATGAACTTACCCCCTCTCCTACACTCTTGACTACCTTTGATGAACTTACTCCATGTCCGACACTAGGGGGAAAGTCCATTTGTGTAGAGTTTGAATTATTCGATGCAACACTTGACTATAATATGTTTTTAGGAAGAAGTTTGACATATGCCATGATGGATGTCGTCTCGACAGTATTTCAGATTACATGTTTTCCCCATGAGGGAAGTATTGTGACCATCAATCAGGTGGCGTCCAACCTTTCTGATGCAGAAACTAACCATGGGACTACTGTCCCTTGGATTGAAAAACCTCAGGTGGCCACTGAGATCATCGGTTGTTGGATGCACCCTTCACTTATGGGATATTTTGAATCTCCCGTACCAATTTCATATGTTTGCACCACTCCAGTTAATAGGGCCGCTTTGTTTAGAATGTCGTATATGTAGGACCCATGGGCCCTTCCCTTTCCATCTAGTATGGTCAAAGGTCGATTCCATGTTGGGATGGATGAACCCTTGTTTCCATCTAAAATATCCTATCAAGCCATTCAATAGGCCACAAAAAACCTAGATCAAAGTCACGTCATCACCGAGGAGAATGATATTTTTCCTGAGCTTGTTTGGGCTAAAAAATCTTCAAACTCCCAAGACTATTTAGATATATTCTTACCTTTGGATGAAGCCGTTATCGAGGAAATGGTCGGAAATGAAATGTCATGGGGCGATTTGCATCATAGATCATATTTTCTCCTTGAACTCAGTCGAATAGAGAGTGGAGAGTTAGATTCAACCATTATTGGAAGTTTTTATGAGGTAGTCAATCCCTTGGTTGGACATGGTGTCTATGATAAAGGAAACATCGATAACATATCAGAGACTATCCCGATCAACATTTATAAGAATCCTAAAATTGTCGAAAATGTATTTATCAGAGCAGAATGCTCATAGGACAAAATTTCTCAATATACGATACTCTTTAAGGAGTTTTGATATGTGTTCGCATGGTCTTACAAGGAAATGCCTAGCATTGATCCTCGAATAGTTCATCACAAAATTTGAACCTATGAAAATTCAAAGTTGGTTCGACAAAAGTGGAGACACGTGAACCGAAGAATGGCAGCAAAAATAAAATAAGAAGTGGAAAATCTTCTTAATGCAGTATTTATCTACCCAGTTCCTCTAATGGAATGGGTCTCTAACCATGTTCCCATTGATAACAAGTAGGGTGCAATCTGTGTTTGCATGGAATTTAGGGACTTGAATAAGGCTTGTCCTAAATATAACTTCCCGACGTTGTTCATTGATTAGATATTGGATGAGTGTGTAGGGAGTGACGTATTCTCTTTTATGGATGGTTTTTTCGGCTACACCAAATTAAAATTCATTTGGAAGACTAACACAAAATGGCCTTCATATGTCCTTGGGGTACTTTCACTTATATGAAAATGTCGTTTGGTATTAAAAATGCTAGTGTAACATTCTAGTGGGCCATGATGTTTTATTTTCATGACTTGAAGCATATAGTGGAGGAATACTTAGACGATCTCATGGCTCACTCGGGCAAGAGGGCTCGACATCTCTTACACCTCTTCTTAGTTTTTGAACAATGTTGTTTCTATAGGATCCGATTGAATCCATAGAAGTGTATTTTTTGTGTGACCTCTAGTCATGTTTTGGGATTAATCGTTTCAACAAAAGGGATCATGGTTGATCCCTTGAAGGTTAAGGAAATAAATCAGTTTCCTCCCCCACATAGAATCAAACAACTTCAGAGCCTACAAGGAAAGGATAATTTCCTCAGGCATTTTGTGCTGAACTATGCTAACATAAAAAATGGATTTATGCACCTGTTGAAGAAAGGGGGCCCATTCTATTGGGATGAAGCCACACAATTTTCCTTCAATGAATTAAAGAAAGCATTGGTTTCGACTCCTTTTTTGAGTCCCCCTGATTTTAATCGAGACTTCTTGTTTTATTTGGAAGTATTCGAGTCTTCGATTGACATGGTTCTAGTTCAGAAGGATGACGAGCTCCATGAGCATGACATATATTACTTGAATCACGCTCTCATGTGTCTTGAACTCAATTATTCGCATGTTGAGAAACTAGTGTTGGCAACTTTCCATGTTGTCCAATAGATTCAACATGATATTCTATTATGTAATACAACCATCATTTCCACTTTCAATCCATTTCAATATGTTTAGACTAGGAGAATTATTGGTGGGAAGTACAACAAGTGGATTGTTGTGCTTCAAGAGTTCAATTTGGATTTTTCATCCGTGAAATCTAGGAAATCTTTGGTCTTCATTGAGTTGATGTTAGAGTTCCCACTGGACAATGAGGAAAGCGATACAATAGACTCATTTCCAGATGAGTACATTTTCCTCATCTCTTCATCCGACCCATGGTATGGGGATATCCTTATATATCTCTAGAATCTGAAGTTCCCTCTCAACTATTCACAAAACGAGCGACGAAGATTTTGTCACATGTCTAAAAACCACCTCATTATCCATGACACATTGTATCGGCATGGGGTGGACTCGATTTTTCTTCGTTGTTTGAATTTTGAAGAAGCGAAGGTTGTTTTGAATGACTACCATAGTGGAGCATGTTGTGGTCACCTATCTAGGTTGGAAACAACCCAAAAGATTTTGGTTCTGAGTACTTTTGACCCACAATATTCAAAATTGTATCAAGGTAGTCAATAAGTGTCAGCGATGTCAAATATTCACTAAGAAAATGTGTGCACTTCCCACTCTTATGTTTCCCATTATTACTGTCGGCCCCTTCACCAAGTGGGGGGTAGATTTCATGACATGCCACCCTACTTAGGCTAGAGGGAATTGTTACATTATTGTGGTCATAGACTACTTTAATAAGTGGGCTAAGGCCATGCCAACAGTTTCTAATGATGGGGAAACTACAACGCTCTTCATATTTAATCAGGTCATAGCTAGGTTCGGGGTTCCGAGAGAGATTGTCACGAACGATGGAAATCACTTTCAAAACTATATGATGTCGAAGCTATTATCAAAATTGGAATTTCGGTAGGAGAATTCATATCCCTACTATCCCTAGGCCAATGGTCAAGTTGAAGCCATGAAAAATTCATTAAAAATGATACTAAGAAGAACGGTTAATGAAAATCGAATGAATGGGCACTTGATGCTATATTTGGCCTTATGGGATTACCAGACCTCAATAAAAAATGCTACTGGTTTCTCTCCTTTACAACTCATTTATGGAGTGGAAGAAATATTTTCGATTGAATGTGAGGTTTCTTCACTTAAAATAGCAGTTGAGATCCTTCCTATCATGACTTAGCTCGAGGAACACTTAGTTTATCTTGAACATCTTGACGAGTAGGGTATAGATGCATCTTCAACAAACGAAACACACAAGAAGTGTGTCAAGTCTCAATATGATAAATCCGCTCATCCTAGGGTCTTCTCTGAGGGAGACCTTGTGTTTCTCTATGACTTAGGACAAGGACTCCCTAGGGGCAGGCAAGTTTAATCCTATGTGGTACGACCCTTATGTCGCGTGATGGGTGTTAGAAAAAGGATCTTACGAGCTTACGGATTATGAAGGTAATTTGTTTCCAGATCCCAAGAATGGGATTTATCTCAAGAAGTACTGTGCTTGAGCCCAAGGGCTTGAGCATTAACATGTTTGTAACTATTGTTCATGTTGTATATATCTTAGTTTACGATTGTTCATATATTTTTTGTGTCAGTGATTGATGTGCTTATGTTGTGTTGCAGAGGCCCGAAGAGTGATTGATTTTCTTCGAATTTGTGGATGCAACTAGTCACCATATTCGACACCTAGCATCCGCTACCTGGGTGATTTATTCTCCTTTTAGTCAATTGGTGTCCCCTAGAGGTGTGTGTCTCGGGGTGACTACCAACAATGTTGTGGAATATAACACAATTATTGAGATTTTGTGAGATGCATTGTCTTATGGCATTAATCACCTCCAAGTGTTCATCGATTCACAATTGGTGGTATCACAATTAAACAATGTGTATCGAGTTTTTGATCCAATGTTGTTACACATTTTCCTTATGGTACGTCTTCTGGAACATTCATTTGATTTCATTACTTATGAGCATGTTCCTAGGAGAGATAATCAACTAGCTAATTCCTATGCTAATTATGTTCTAGATTGGAAGTTATATCATCAATAAAGTAAGAAGAGATAGTCACATGTAAATATTAACATTTGCAAGTAAAATACAAAATGTATATAGCACACAAAAATAATATA
>JZKD02S0154119.1:9325-23306 GCA_000966675.3 Picea glauca | reverse complement strand
GAGGTAACCAAAGGATATCTAAGCTGAATTTTAGAGGGAAGGTGAAGTAAAGAAGGCCGAAATTCAAGGGAGGATAAATTATTTTGATGATGCTTTCTAAGGTATGTTATTTACAAGTCATCTCACCATTTTCACAATAAAGTTTTTTATAGAATGATTCAGACCATGAAATTGGGAGGCCATTGAGGAAACATATCCAAGTAGTTGTGGTACAAATTTCATCTTGTGGGTAGTTGTATTTTTGGAGTTACATGTAGTGGAAAATAGGGTTTGTGGCTAGTCCTGAAACTAGTCTAAAACAAGTGCTTAGGGTAAAAAAGTCCTAAATTATTCATAACAGATCCAAATTTAGTAAGACCAAATGTGTTGGTTAGAGTACTATCTTTATTATAATGTGTAAAATTTTCAGATCCATAAAACAAATATTCCATGTGGGGCACACTCTACAAGTTCGCTCTCTATAATAAGCCATAATTCAACAAGGTATGTCGTTTTTGCTATAACGCCTTTTATGAGAGGTTCCAAGTAGTGAAACCTGGAGGAATTGCATAAAACACATTGAAGAAAATTGTGTTATATTTTCAAATCTTTATTCATTACAGGTACATAGTTATGATTATTTCAAGTTAGGGTTGTTGACTAATCCTCTACTAGTCATGTGAGACTGAAGTAAAGTTTGATGAAAATGCTAGTCTCTGGTTGTTAAAGTTAAGGAAGGTTTGTAGGTATGTGATCATATACACCAGGTCTATTACAGAGTTACAAATCATATTTGGATGATGAAATTGATGAGGGTTTTTGGTTGAGGTACATGTTGGGTACATGGTTTAGACAAGTAGTTGATGAGTTGGCACATACATGAGGTGTATAGTTGATGATGTTTCTACATCTTGATGAGTCATAGTTGATGAGTAGTTGAGACATTATTGGTACATACTTGGTACATGGTTGGAGGCACTTTTTAGTAGTATTGTTGACACATCGTTTATGGATGATGTAGCATACTTGTATTGGTATATTATTAGAAGCACATATTGATCTTGGTGATAATTATGAGTTGTTGTGTTATGCTTGGTTGATGCACATCTTTGGGAGTTCTCTTAGTGATTGATATTGGTGAGTAGATATGATTTGGTTGATAAGATTGACGAGTCTTGTTGTTTTGATAGGTCATTTGGAAAGGTTGTTGTGACAGGTTATTCGTACAGGTTTGGTGCATGGTTGACGCACTTGTTCATGGTACAGGTTGAGGTACATGTTGGTGCATGGTTGATGTACTTGTGTATGGTACACGTTGATTACAAGTTGTTTGGTACAAGTTGGTGCATGGTTGATGCACTAGTTTATGGTACAGGTTGATTACAGGTTGTTGAAATTACTAAGACAACTGATAGGGGGGGAGAATTAGTTGTTACTATGCTTAAATAATTTATGACTATTCAAATAATTTTAATGTCTTTCAAGTGACCATCAATATTATACAAGATATGAATAACAAGAATAATGAACATCAGTCACACATAAGATATAAAAAGAGACAATATTTTCACGAGGAAACCCATAAAGGGAGAAAACCTATTCTTCTTCTTCGAATGATAGGCAGTCTTTTAAGTTTTGTACATCATCTATCCTTGAGCACCAACTCAATGTGAGGCTACTAACTCTATTTTACAAGCTCCAAATTGTTGAGAGCACCAACTCTCTGGTTTCTCTAGCACCCACTAGAAGGAAGCACCAACTCCCTGTTTGTTCTAGCACTGACTGGATGGAAGCACCTATTTCCACTTATACAAGCACCAACTTTCATACAGAAAACTTTGTGTTTTATCGAGCACCACCCTGCCACCTTGTTTTTCTAGTGACAACTAGATGGAAAATACAACTTCCAATATTCAAGCACCAACTTGAATAACAGAGGACCACAGTCCTCCCTAGCACCACCCAACCTCCCTGATTATAAATAAATGATTGAATAACCAAAAATACACGTGTTTCAATTCTTACCACTTCTTCTCTGTTACGCAATTCTTCTATGCTTCTATCTGTTATATAGTTCTGCTCTGCTTCAAACTGTTCTGCAATTCTACTCTTGCTTCTATTTGTTCAACATCTCTAAGATTTATCTCACACTATGCATACTATAATTTTACCTTACTTATAGTAAAACTCATTTTTCAAGTTTGAACATCCAAACTTACACAATAATTACCTCTTTCTTTTATATACTCTATCCACTTCAGTTACACCTCAAATCTCCTTGGGAAAAAACGCCTTAGCAACTGAATCGTAAATCGTCCAAGAACCGTGATTCAGTTCTACTAACTGAATCATAACTAAACAATTAATCGTGAAGAGAAATAGTATCCCTTTGATCATATTCCCAAATAACCAGCACCATTGGATTAAATCCATAGGTTCTTGCGTTTATTCCATATGCCCATTGGCTGTGACCACGGGCCTAATCAAGAGGAACTTTGCAGTTTCGTGTTTCGCGAAGTTTGTTGCAAGTCACATTGACTCTTCCAAATATCGATCATGAAATGGAGCCTTGCAACTTGCAAGCTTCTTCCTTCATGTGCCCACGGTGATGACCAAGCGCTTATCCACAAAGCACTTTCACGACTCGCGATTTCGGGAATCCTGTGATGAGGCATCTCGACTCTCCAAGTCGTGATGACCGAAACTTCGAAATGAAGCTTAGTAATTAGTAGCTTCCCTTTTCGTGACCATCAACGATGATCAAGGCCTAAGCCAAAAGGCGTTTCACGATTTCACATTACAACATTCCTATGATGAAGGTTCTCGACACTCCAAGTTGTGATCCCTGAAATGGAGCTTAGTAAACACTGGCTCCTTCCCCTCACATGACCACCAACGGTGACCACAGCTTATGCCAAAAGGCATTTCACATTTCGACATTTCGGCATTCCTATGATAAAGGATCTTGACACTCCAAGTCGTGATCCCTGAAATTCCGAAATGGAGGTAGATCAACGGTCCACACTCTCCCTTGATCAATGACTCATATCAATCCTCGATCTGATGACCTAGATCATTTTGAGATATCACATATCATGAGTTCCCACACCATGCTCCGTTGACTCCTCCAATGTGCAAGTCAGTGAAATTCTATTCACTCACCATGTGTCCTCTTTGAAGATGGACGGTCCTCCTGCTTTCGGGGTTTTGTAGGCTCGCTTCATCTTGCATGTAAGGATCATGCTAATTCTTATGAATCCAACAACGATCGGTCTTTGGGTTCATATATGATGCTTGAAATCTATTCTTTTCTTCTGCATGCTCCTCCTATCTGAATTCGGATCTGACGGTCATCAAGAATTCTGAATGGGATCCAACGATCATTGTTTCTCTTCACTATTGATCTTGCCATTGCGATGCTATTATCGTTGCGTTGATGATAGTGTTGATATTCACCATCAATGACAAACACGCATACATTGCCTTCTATCTGTAAGTATGCCAACAATATCCCCCTTTGGCATTAATGGCAACCTTGAAGAACCTGACAAACTGCACACGAACTGCACTATCCCTTGAACATCCAACTATACCACTATAGTATCCTTACCATTACCACACTTTCTCCCCCTTTTACATCAATGTCAAAGAAGACACAGGCTCCCCCTGAGTTGTTGCAGTACATCTTGAAGATATTAGAAATGCTACAGGAACATACTCCCCTTGAGTTGTTGCAGTATTCTTCGGAGATATCAGATATTCAACCAACACAAACTCCCCTTGACAGGATGAATCTTCTTATTTTTACAGTGAGGTCATGCCCAACTTCTAGCGAAGATATCTAAAAGGTGTTGTTGCTAACGGTTTAGTAAAGATTTCAACTATATGTTCTGTGGAAGGAATATAATTTACTTGGACAATTCTGTTTATAACCTGTTCTCTGAGAAAATGATATTTTATTGGTATATTCTTTGAATTTGAATGAATCACAAGATTCTTAGAGAGATTGATGGCACTGGTGTTATCACAGTGAAGTGGAATGGGATTAATATAAGTTACCTTCAAATCTGCAAGAGTTTGTATCATCCATAAAATCTGAGTGCAACAAGTAGTAGCAACAATATACTCTGCCTCTGTAGTTGATAATGAAATAGATCTATGCTTCTTACTAAGCCATGCTACTAACGAGTCACCCGGGAAGAATGCTCCTCCACTGGTGCTCTTTCTCTCATCCACATAGTTTTCCCAATCAACATCTGAATAAGAAGTTAATTGAAAGTTCTGATTTCTAGGATACCATAGACCATTAGTCATTGTTCCCTTCAAGTACTTGAATATCCTGGTTACAGCTACTAAATGACTTTGTTTAGGATCATACTGATAATGACCTACCATTCCAAAAACTTGCATTATATTAGGACAAGATGCTATGATGTACACAAGACTTCCTATCATTGAGTGATATGTCATTTGATCAACATCAGGTGGAATATCATCTTTACTGAGCTTGCAACCAACTACCATAGGTGTACTAACAGGAGAAGAATCCTCCATCTGAAATTTCTTCAACATCTCTTTCAAATATTTTTTCTTGAGAGATAAATATTCTTGCAGAACTCTAATTTACTTGTAAACCAAGAAAGTATGACAATTCTCCTATCATGGAAATCTCAAACTCTATTTTCATAGAGTTAGCAAACCACTGAACAAAGGATTCATTAGTATAGCCAAAAATAATATCATCTACATAAACCAAAACAACTAGTACATTATCACCTTCAGACTTAATGTAGAGATTGTTGACAACAGTACCTTTCTTGAACCCTTTGTCTTGTAAAAATTTGTCCAGTCTATAATACCAAGCTTGTGGTGCTTGTTTCAATCCATATAGAGCCTTCTTCAGTTTGCATACATAGTCAAGATTATCTGTCAATGAGAATCCTTTAGGTTTCTCCATATATACTTCTTCCTCTAGATATCGATTAAGAAATGCTAACTTAACATCCATCTGATACACTTTAAATTTATTATGACATGAATATGCAAGAAACATTCTGATGGCTTCCAATATTTCCACTGGTGCAAAGGTTTCATCAAAATCCTGTCCTTCAACTTGTGCATACCCTTTACAGTCCAATCTAGCTTTATTCCTAACAACTTGTCCTTTTTCATTCATTTTATTCTTGAACACCCATTTGGAACCTATTACATTCTTATCTTCGGGTCTAGGAACAAGCTCCCAAGTATTTTTCTTTTCAATCTGATCAAGCTCTTCATTCATAGCTCTAATCCAATCATCATGGTTGTTGGCTTCATAAAAATATTTAGGTTCAATCATAGATAGAAAATAAATCTGAGATTGTTCTGAGTCTTTAACTAATTTCCTTCTTGTTTTAACTCCTTTATTTATATCTCCAATTATCTTATTTTCAGGATGATTCTTTTTAACAATTCTGAGAAGTGATTTGTTTCATTCTGTTGATTTGTGTCAGCCTAAGTATTCATATCTTCATCTGATTCAAATTCTTCCCTTTCTGATCCTTGGACCTGTTCATATTCATCTTCAACTATATCTTTTATGCTCGGTTCAACACTGCTTACATTTCTAACTGAGACTTCTTCATCAACCTTTATATCGATACAATCAACCAAGTTACGCAAACTCTTATTGTAGTATCTGTACCCTTTACTGTTTGTAGCATAACCTAAGAATATTCCTTCATCAACCCTATCATCATATTTGCCAATATTTTCATCATTATTCTTGATATAACATTTACTCCCAAAGACTTTAAAATTCTTGATTGAAGCAGGTCTTCCAAACCATAGTTCATAAGGAGTCGTGTCACTGTGTGGCCTGAGATGATCTTTTCTAAGAATGTGAACAACTATATGGATTGCTTCCACCCAATATGTCTAAGATATATTCCTTTCATTCATCATTGATCTTGCCATTTGTTGTACTGATCTATTCTGCCTCTCAACAACTCCATTTTATTGTGGAGTCCTTGGGATTGTGTACTCTCTTTTGATCCCATGTTTATCACATAAATCTTTGAAGTTCCATGAGATAAACTCTCCTCCTCTATCAGACCTTATTGCCTTCAATCTTTTTCTTGTTTGATTCTCATTTAGAGCCTTAAACACTTTTAATTTTTCAAATGATTTAGATTTTTCCTTCAAAAAGGAAACCCATGTTAGTCTAGAATAATCATCAATAATCAACATAAAATAGTTATTTTTTCATGTACCTTCTTTCCTTGATGGTCCACACAAATCCATATGAACTAACTGGAGAGGTTTTTATGTTGAAGGAAATTTTTTAGATTTGAACTGTGTCCAAGTAAGCTTTCCTATCTGGCAAGGTTTACAAATAGAATCATATGGATTTGATATCTTTTGAAGATCCTTTACTGCCCCATTGTTTCTAAGATTGATTATATGATCAAAATTTAGATGTCCAAGTCTCCTATTTCATATCCAACTTTCATCATACTTGCTTAAGTGGAATTCTTCTTTGTATTCTTTTAACACATAAACATTGTTTTCTGTTCTTATCCCTTTTGCAACCAGCTGTCCTAAATTCACAAACTTTATTTTACAATCTTTAGAAGTAAAAACAAAATCACATCCTCGGTCACATACTTGAATGACACTAAGAAAATTATGTTTTAGATCATCTACAAACAACACATCTTGAGATTTTCCTTTTCCATTACTCAGACTTACCATTCCTTTACCTTTTATTTTTTCTGGTGCATCGTTTCCAAAAGTTACATTTACTTATTTGTTTTCACTTAGAGTTAGAAACTTACATTTGTCTCCATTCATATGTTTGGAACATCCACTATCAATATACCAAGGATTCTTTTGTCTTTGGGTTGATAACACTAATCCACACTGATCATCTTCTTTTTTCTTCCAAACCTTGAAATTTTCAGCAGTAGGATTTAGATCTGGCTTATAGTTCCTTAAGCGACAGTGTGTAGCTTTATGTCCATAATTATGGTAGCTGTAACATTCTGGTTCACTGAATAACAGATCATAATGATTGTTATGCTCATAACTGTTTTTATGTTTCACCTGTGTCCTTCTCCCAATCATCACATGATTTATAATATGTGATTGTTTGTTGCTTGGTTGTCTCAATCTTTGTGGTGGCAGATAATTATTCCTTGAATAACTTGATTGCTCATATATAAATATTAAAGAACAAGTTATAGCTTTGTGACCAAAGTTATAATAGAAAAAACAATATCCATAGAAAAATCCTTTGTACCTGGAAAAAGACGGTCTTCTTTGAGTGGTCGATTTCTTCCATGATGATAGTTTCTCTGATCTACAGATTCGGTTTTGGTACTTTTTCTTTCATTCCTTCTTGGTGGATGATTTTCTTTCTTTGTTTCTACAGAGTGGTTGTTGTCAATGATTGTAGATTTGACAAACTTGATGGGTTCTATATTACTTGGATGATCACTACTTGATCCTTCTTCATAGCCCAAGCCAACTTTCAACTTTGGATTTCTTTTCTAATTTAGAATGGAAGTAAATTCTTCTGAGGCTTTAATACTTAACAGATTTTGGTGATACAATTCCTTAAACTTCTCCATTTATTTTCTGGTTTTTACTATCTCTTTTTCTAAGGCTTCACACCTTGATTTCTTATCTGATAACTATTGTTTCAGAATGTCTTCTATTTTCTTTGCCTCTTCTAACTCCAATTTTGGTAGAGCAAAGTCTTCATCCAGTTTTTTATCATTCATTTCAAACTGCATCAACAACCGTTTTTTTTTTCTCTTCTTACATCTGATTATATGTCTATTTCTTCCAAAGCACTGATTAATTGACCTTCCATATCCACCACAGCTTCTTCATCATCCATTTCACCTCCTGAATGTTCATTATCAATATCTCCCATAGCCATAAGCATAAAATCATTCACTTTGTCTTCACAAGATGAATCATTATATATGTCTAATGAGGAGTCATCATTGTTTGCACACAAACTTTTATTTTTAATGTATTTCTTAAATTTGTATTTCTTTTCATCATCAGAGTTCTGGTCCTTTTTCTGATGAGGACACTTAGATGAAAAATGACATATCTTACCACAATTAAAAAATTTGAAGTGGAACTTGCCTTGATATTTTCCTAATCGTTTCTTTAACCTTCTCACAAATTTTGCCTCAATATCATCTAATTTTGAATCAATATTCTTGTCTGCTTTAAATGATGCTTCTCTAGTGATGGATTTATCTTTGCTAATTCTCATTTCATATGCAGTTAGAGTTCCTAGGAGTTGATCAATAGTCATATTTTTAAGATCATTTAGTTCTTCTATTGCAAACACTTTTGGATTAAATTTATCAAGCAGAGGTCTTAAAATCTTTTGAACTAAAAATGATTCTTCAATCTTTTCACCAAGACCCTTCATGGCATTCACAAGTTCTTCAACTCTTAAAAAATACTTGCTAACTCTTTCATCTTCATTCATCTTTAGTTGTTCAAATTTAAATCTATATGTTTGAAGTTTGGCATCTTTTACTTTCTCATTTCCTTCATAACTGCTAATAAGTTTATCCCACATTGCTTTGGTAGTTTCAAGATGCATCACGTTTACAAACTCAGCTTCAACAAATCCATTCAATATAGAATTCATTCCCTTAGCATTAAATCTAAACTCTAACATATCATCCTTGGAATCTAGCACAACAGGATTTGTATATCCAGTCTCTACTACATCCCAAACATCAACACCTAAGGCCATTAAGTATGTTCTCATTCTAACCCCAAAAGGAAAAATTTGTTCCATCAAACAGAGGAGACTTACTGGGTGAAGTCCCTTCATGACCTGTCATGTTTAAGCTTACAGATCTACCTTTAAATAAAATGAACTGGCTCTGACACCAATTGTTGAAATTACTAAGACAACTGAGAGGGGGGGTGAATCAATTGTTACTGTGCTTAAACAATTTATGACTATTCAAAAAAATTTAATCTCTTTCAAGTGACCATCAGTATTATACAAGATATGAACAACAATAATAATGAACATCAGTCACACATAATATATACAAAGAGACAAATTTTTCATCAGGAAACCCATAAAGGGAGAAAACCTCTTCTTCTTAGAATGATAGGTAGTCTTTTAAGTTCTATACATCATCTATCCTTGAGCACCAACTCAATGTGAGGCCACTACCTCTGTTTTACAAGCTCCAACTGGTTGAGAGCACCAACTCTCTGGTTTCTCTAGAACCCACTAGAAGGAATCACCAACTCCATGTGTGTTCCAACACCAACTGGATGGAAGCACCTACTTCCACTTATACAAGCACCAACTTGCATACAAAAAACTTTGTGTTTTACCGAGCACCACCCTGCCACCCTGTTTTTCTAGCCACAACTAGATGGAAAATACAACCTCCAATATTCAAGCACCAACTTGAATATCAGAGGACCACAATCCTCCCTAGCACCACCCAACCTCCCTGATTATAAATAAATGATTGAATAACCAACAATACAGGTGTTTCACTTCTTACCACTTCCTCTCTGTTCTGCAATTCTTCTCTGCTCTGCTTCAAATTGTTCTGCAATTATTCTCTTGCTTCTGTCTGTTCAACATCTATGAGATTTATATCACACTATGCATACTATAATTCTACCTTTCTTACAGTTCAACTCATTTTTAAATTTTGAACAACCAACCTTACACAGTCATTGCCTCTTTATTTTATACACTCGAGCCACTTCCGTTACACCTCGAATCTCCTTGGGAAAAAACGCCTCAACAACTGAATCAAAAATTGTCTAAGAATCGTGATTCAGTTCTGCTAATTGAATCATAACTGAACAATTAATCATGAAGAGAAATAGTATCCCTTCGATCATATTCCCAAATAACCAGCACCGTTTGATTAAATCCGTAGGGTCTTACATTTATTCCATATTCCCACTGGTTGTGACCATGGGCCTAATCAAGAGGCACTTTGCAGTTTCATGTTTCACGAAGTTTGTTGTGAGTCACATTGACTCTTCCAACTCCCGATCATGAAATGGAGCCTTGCAACTTGCAAGCTTCTTCCTTCATGTTCCCATGGCGATGAACAAGCACTTATCGATAGAGCACTTTTGTGACTCGCGATTTCGGGAATCCTATAATGAGGCATCTCTACTCTCCAATTTGCGATCATCGAAACTTAGAAATGGAGCTTAGTAATTAGTACCTTCCCTTTTTGTGACCATCGGCGATGATTAAGGCCTACGCCAAAAGGCATTTTGCAATTTCGCATTTCGGAATTCCTGTGATGAAGGGTCTCAACACTCCAAGTTGCGATCCGGAAATGGAGCTTATTAAACACTAGCTCCTTCCCCTCACATGACCACCAGTGGTGACCACATCCTATGCCAAAAGGTGTTTCACATTTTGGAATTTTGGCATTCCTATGATGAAGGATCTTGACACTCCAAGTCACGATCCTCGAAATTATGAAATGGAGCCATATCAACGGTCCACATTCTCCCTTGATCAACAACTCAGATCAATCCTTGATCTAACGACCCAGATCATTTCTAGATATCGCATATTGTGATTTCCCACACCATGCTCTATTGACTCCTCCAATGTGCAAATCGTCACAATTCTAGTCGCTCGCCACGTGTCCTCTTTGAAGATGGACAGTCCTCCTTCTTTCAAGGTTTTGTAGGCTCGCTTCATCTTACACGTAAGGATCATGATATTTCTTATGAATCCAATGACGGTCAGTCTTTGGGCTCAGATCTGACGCTTGAGATATGTTCTCTTCTACTACGTGCTTCTCCTATCTGAATTTGAATCTGATGGTCATCGACAATTATGAATGGGATCCAATGATCACTGCTTCTCTTCACTATTGATATTTCCATTGCCATGCCATTATCACTGCATTGTTGATAGTGTTGATCTTCACCATCAATGACAAACACGCACACATTGCCTTATGTCTGTAAGTATGCCAACACAGGCTGAGGTATAGGTTAATGCATGGATGATGCATGGTTCAGGTTATTGGTACAGGTTGTTTGGTGCAGGTTGATTGGTACAAGTTTACATCGGTATATTTCATAGTGATAGTGTGACAATGGTTCCATCATTCTACTTATATGTTAGGGTGGTTGGATGGGGAAAGGATAGGTGGTTGTAGCCAACTTCCTATTGTAGCTGGAGAACATAGGGGATTGTAGCCTCCTTCTGGTTGTAGCTAGAGAATTGGGGATTTGGAGCTTCCCTCAAGTTGTAGCCTGAGAAACTAGGGGGTTCGAGCCTCCTTCCAGTTGCAGCTAGAAAACAAAGGAATTTGGTGCTTCCAATGAATGCAATTTTTAAAGACATATAAGAAAAAACATTCTGTGGTTTTCTCCCTCTTTGGGTTTCCATGTAAAACACTGGTGTACTGTGTATGTGTGTGATTGCTCATTTTTTCATTGTTTATTTACTCTGCAACTATTGGATGATAATACTACAATGATATAACACTTTCATTTTATGGTGAAAAAAGATGAGATTTCTCTATTACATATTCACCCCCATTCTCAGTAATCCAACAATTGGTATCAAATTCGATTCCTTCAGGAAAAAATTTAACCATTGGAAGTAGATCATGGATTATTATGAGAATGGAGTACCAACGTTTAATGGTTAGAATGGTTTTAAGTATGAGATGTGGAGCAGAAGGAAGAAAGTATTTTTACAGGAACAGGGACATTATATTTGGCTAGCAGTTGTTACAGAATATGATAGTTCAAAATGGGCAAAGACTGCAGCCAAGAAGGAATTGAAGAAGAATAAAAATAGCAATGTATTTCATCTAGGAAGGATTACCTATTCTGGTAAGAGAACAAGTTGGTAAATGTTCATTAGCCAAAGAAATTTGGGATAAGTTACATGACATATATTCTTCACCCATCGCAATTCAGAAAATGCCAAAGAAGATGCATATACAGATCAAGAAGAATTATGTTCACCATGTCAAACAGATTCAGAAGATGAAGAGTACATAATCACCAGAGGTATGTTGTTTTGCATTAATTGTGAAAAATGTGAACATCTTGAAATAGAATGCCATGAAGGAAATGGGACAGAAAAACTGATTGAAAAGGAAGAGAATTATGTAGCAAAACTGATTGGTTCTTTAGATGAACGAAGAGAAGAAAAAAAGTCACTCTTGATGAAACATGATCTAAAAATGATAAAGGCTTGTATTGTTGAAAATATTTGCAAGTTTTTATTTAAGAGTTCTTATGCAAAAGGATCAATTTGCAAACACAAATTTTATAGAAATTACACATGCAAGATGCAATAATAACCAAAAAAATAGAGTGAACAGTAAACACATAACACAACAAATGATAAAGGAGTTCACCCCTCTCTTGGGCTACATCTCCTCGTCCAGCTTCCAATGGATATTTTATATTATTTTTTTCAAAGTGATAAAATATGTGCTTTACAATGCTCAAAATGCCAAATAGATGGCTCCAATGGCTTCAAAACGTCCAAAAACCCCTAGCTAGGCTTTTTTCAGCACCTGATTTGGCCAAAAATTGAAGAAGATAGGCTTCCTGGAAGTTCCCCTTCAAACTTGTTGTCTCTGGATCACCAAAATGCACCTCTGTGTGTCCAACCTAGCCTCCGCACATTTTTCCGTGTTTAAACTTAGCATCGGCACATAACCGCAACTTGTGCGCAATTGTAGAAAGGTTAGGGAACCTAGCCCCCTAACTGCCAAGTCGTTGGGCATATGGTCCATGTGACCACACATAAAAGGGCTAAAATCCAAGTCATGTGGTTAAGTGCCAAGTGTCGGTGTGTGGTTTAACCCATTGAAAATACAAAAAACAAACTCCTGTGAATTGCTCGACGCATGGTCATATGCATTCATACCAAAACTGCGGGCTGGGGCTAAGCCCCAGCTCAACCCCCGCGCTGAAATACACTATAGTCAAACTTAAATAAGTTTAAACATATATACATATTAAGAACTAATGCGTGGGCTATTAGTAGCCCATGCCATGTGAAGGCGCTCCACCTTGGTGGGAGGTCCGAGGTTCAATCCCCATGGACTCCATATAATTTTGAACAACCAACCAAATATGGTGCCATGTGGCAGCCCATGTCTGGGCCACGTGGCACCTTCCCACTTGTCAATAATGTGCCATGCGTTGAGATATGATTCGACCCCACAACTGCCAACTATCTTCCAACTCAACCTTTCCATGTCAGCATACGGCCCTACCACGTCAACAACTGTACGGACTATACAATCAACATTTTTTTTTTTTGCCTATTTGACAATTTGAACAGAACGCGATATCTCACTCATCCAACGTCCGTTTGAACCCGTTCAAGTTGCGTTGGGTTCATGACAAGGAGGCCTACGCACCTGTTTGATTTGAAGTGATTTCGAGCACTTTTAATTTTGAGCAAAATTTGATCCCCTGGATCACACCTCCCCATTGGAAAGCTTTTGGACCTCCAAAAGTCTACTTTCAGTCTATATGAAGATGAGGGTATAGTTCCCTCACATTCCCAACCTCAATACACTTGGATTTTCTTGGATTTTTTCCTTCAAGACCAATTCGAAGATATTTCACATTTCCCCGTTTTGAAGTTCTCATTCTCCTGTCAAGGATTGTGTCTTCATGCAGTTCTGTAAGATATTCTGGGGAGAAATAATCTATAGAAGGAATCTAAACATGTTCTCCTTGATCATCAATCAAAGGAGGCTCATACAATTTCAAATTCTCAACATTGACAACTGCATACATTTTCATATAAGCAGGCAAATCCAAATGGAAGGCATTGTTACCAATCTTCTCAAGAATCTTGAAAGGATCATATCTAATTGTTTTCAGTTTTTTACCTTCTCCTTTAAGCCTCTCCTTACTAATGTAAAGCCAAAATTCATCTCCAACTTGGAAACTGTGATCAACATGATGCTTGTCATGTCTTGTCTTGTACTTG
>JZKD02S0154108.1:0-23503 GCA_000966675.3 Picea glauca | reverse complement strand
TGGTAACACATGACTGCTCGGGCAACCCTACGAAGCAGTCGGCCAATAGAATCTAACACTCCCACTGTATGACACTGATAATGTCATGGAACCTCTCCAAGAGGCATGTCTGGAATGTCTGCAGTCAAACCCTCTAAGTTTTGTTCCACTGCTTCATAATCTTCAACAGCCCATCGTGGCACTAGAGCCACCTCTCCTCATTTCTAAATAGGAGAAGTACTCGGAGGTCGATAAGGCCCCATGTCTGTGTCATCAAAAATAATTTTTGTAATTAGACCTCGGACAAACATAAAAACATTTGCATATGATAAAATTCACAAAAACATTTAAAAAGTAAAAAATGTGTACTTCTTACCGAGATCCCCCCACTGAGTGCCCTCGGGCAAGGCCAAGTCTGTATCTCCTCAGAAATCCAACCTGACATAGGCATAATCATCAACCATCAACATCTGTGGTCACAACCAGTCAAAGAAGGAATCATTATATTTGATGATTGGTCCAGCTACATGCCTGTCCATGAGGTTACACCACCTTAGCATTATCGAATCCTCTGGAGCCAGTAAACCCCACTCAACCTGCAACCTCAGCAAGGGAACCCTCTCAAGAAATAAGGACACCAACAATGACCTGTACCCAAATTTTTTCAGGTTTCCTCTCCTGCATTTGGTCAACTGCCTCTTCACGCTACGAAGGACTGCGTCTGTCCAGTTAAAGACCTGAGGCTCAGTACACTCTATGACATAATGAAAGTAGCTCTGGAGATCCATGTGTGGAGTAGCGCTCCCAGCCATATGAGAAATGTTGAAAAAAATAGTGTGAAGGGTCAAATATTGCACCCCCCAAATGGCCACTTTTCCTTTGCTCCTTTCCGCCTCTGGAACACAGTACAAATGAAAGTATTCACTGATAGAAAACCCACCACCTCAGCTACCAATCAAGCTAGCGTGGTACCCACACCATGACATTCCTGTCAAGAAGTAAATGTCCTCGATATCCAAGGACAATGTGTGGACCCCCACGTGAAAAACTTGTTGGTCCACGTCCCACATATGTACGAGGTACTCCAATAGCCTGACTTGGGCCCTCATACCCAGGATACGAAAGAATTTTAGGAGACCACAGTCTCGCAAAGAGAAAATGGTGCATGGGTTATTCCTGGAAATAGAATCATCTTCTTCATGCTCTCTTTCACGCCATTCTAGAACCATGGTGATAGCCAAATGCCTACATAAGAAACATAAGAAGAAGGTCAGCAACTCTCTTTAAGACTTGGTATCTTTTTCATTAAGCAAACTTTAAAGAAATTTTTCACTTTGTGGCTCTTGCAAGTGCCCTTTAGGAATAGTGCGAGGTTCTTGCAGGTGCCTTTGGGGCCACCTGCGAGAATGATGCATTCTCACAGGTCCCGTGTGGCTGGCCTGCGAGAATGGATGAGCACACATTTAACCCCTAAAACAAGCTCAAAAACTTGAATTTTACCTATGAAAATGAAAAATTGAACCATGAAAAGATAGAAGACAAGGATCTTACCTCACTACCAGAGAACCATGAACTTTCCACAATCGAGCACCGAAATTCAAGGGCAAAAGGGCGGTTTTGGGCTAAAATATTGGCAAAGTTACAATGACTATGGTAAAAAGAACTTTTAACTACTTATATTTACTTTTACCATTCTGGTTGGTTTTTTATAATTCTTTTATTATTAAACCTAATGCCTAATACCCTTATGAGTGTGAATTTTGTAGATGTAATGACTCCGATGTTCATACACAAGGATACATATATTTTTTCTCTTTTTCATCGCATGTTTGAATTGTTTTTTATGGTTTTTTCACAAAACCTAGAGCTTGGTCTTTGTTCATTCTAACGCTCGAAAATACATGAGAACGCGATCAAGCACACTTTTATCACTTTTTCGAGCTCAACAAGGTTATATGAAAAATGAACCCCCTGGAGTCCTCTATAAGCTCTTTTCAGACTCTCTAAACATGAAAAGATCGCCGAGTGACCTTGCTATTTTCACGCTCATTAAAGTATTTGAGGAAAGCATCTATTGGGTGATAATTTATCTCTTTTTTGGTCTCATCGGACTATTTTATGAATAAGGAATTGAGAAAGTTCTCTTTTAAGTGTTTTTCCAGACTCTCTAATCATGAAAAACCTTCGAGTTTTCTATCTTTGGACTCGTTAAACAAACATCGAAAGACCCATAATGGGACCGAACCACTCCTTCCTAGGGTTCATTAAACATACTCTGAAGGACTTATTCGAAGAATTGAGTCAGCCATCTTTAGTTGTCCATTCTCCCCGTGTCCAGTCCAACTTACATCATACTCTATTTCACCTTCAAAATTTGTTACTCATTTCATGTCATTGATGGGGGATACATCAAGGCCCTCCTGTGACGAGTTTTGTTCTGTCGACTCTAGCTCATTATTCAGAAACAAGACTTAGAAATTATTTGGTACCTTGGAACTTGCATGCCTCAATGGCAGGTTTCCTCGCTTTCGACAGTGGGTTTTAATCATTGGCCCCTGATCGGGGGATTCTGTCGGATGTTCGACCTCAACTCATTTATTCACATTTGGTGGATAGTACTAGTGTACCTTGGGAGTCATTGACATTAATGGTGATTTCCCTCACACTTGTTAACTATTTCATCAATGACTGGTAATCAAGTGGTTTCTACCATGTTCGACTTCAATGCATGTAATCACATGGTTAGATTCGTACTTCCAGGTGATGGGATTGAAGACCCTGGGTCTCATCACTTTGATCCAGGCTGTGATGGAGTATGTATAATTTGCTGACACATAGATCCACTTTGTATGTCTCGTGGCTATGTCGTCTTAATTTGAATTTTCTTGCATGGATCCACAGTGTATTCTTGGTGGCTATGCAATATTTTTATGGCATGGATCCACAGTGTATGATTGGTGGCCATGACCTATGTTTATGATGTCATCCATCCATGATCTGAGTATGGGAATGCCTAGCTCTGAACTAGTATGATATTCCGCAGATCCTTGGTTGTTTCCATGTTTCCAATTAGGTGAGATCTTGGTTTCCGACACACACACGTAGTTTACAAAGTATTTCGGTTGTCAATGATTCCAACCTCATAATTTGGGGGGAATTCTGTTACACATGATTTTGGTCATCTAGATGGTGTATTAACAATGGTGTACTCAGGCTCCCAACAAGAATTTTCTCCTGAGAAAAGTGGCATTTATCTCCTTCCAGAAAACATATTTTCAAAGTGAGTTCGTAGGTTTCTTATAGACTAGGGTGTGAGAATGACCCATTCTCACATGCCACCTTCAGCTAGGGTGAGAAATTCTCGCACTATGCTTTATACATAGGGTGCGAACTTATTTTCAAGCTTGGAAAAAAGAAGAAGTCTAGAGGGTTCTAGAAGGGAATCTTCTAGAAAATGGGTTGGCATTCGAATGGTTATCATTTTACTGGTTTCCCTGATTTGGTGGGATCATTCTAATCCATGTAACCATCTCATCCTCTCCTATATATTGATAAGATTCTCATGGAAAAGGTTAAGCAAGATTAATTGAAGAATTGGTGAAGGAATTGTGTGAAGAACTCTGCTTGAACAGAAGCTTGGAGACTCTAATAGGTCTATCAAGAGGAATCAGATCTTCTTCATGCAAGGACCAAGAAAGTGTGTGTGTTGGAACCAATATCCATCAAAATGAAGCTTGCGACATCAAGGCGATCATGTTGTATCTTCTAATTTTGATTAATATGATATAGTGACATGTCCTTTTCCCATAAAGTCATTCTTACTTTATTGTGTAATTCCTTGATCATATGCATAAGTTGACGATTGAATACATTTTGCTATCTTCACTTTGGTTGATTTGTGTTGTCTTGGTATTGACCTCACGAGAGAACCGAGGCGAAGCAGGGGCAACAAAGACCTAAGGAAGCGATATAAAGGTATGTCACTTGTTCCTCCTTACTAGCTAATTCAATGGTCATAACTTAGGGAAAGAGTCGTGTCTTGTCATGTTTTTTTCTAGATCTAGGTGGATCTAGGGAGATATTTTAGTGTCTTCACCTACCAATTAGTCTGATAACACCATAGGGAAGTGAACTTCATGGTTAAGGTTTCAAATTTTTCTAGTTCTGGGAAGGTCGCACCTTCCGACATCTCCCAAGCTATGAATGTGATGAGGATCAACATCCAACTAAAATGGAACTTGTAGCCCTAACCCTGGGCTTCATGGTAGTCTTGGTGTAACTAGTTCACTGAGTAATTTTCCCAGCTCATTTGTAGCCCCTCCACGCATTTCCCTATGAGGTCAACAACAAACCTTGTGACCTGTGTTCGTTTGTTCTTCTAGACTATCTTACCAACAATCAACTGGAAAGCAAGGTGCACTATGCCATTCTAAATGGAGGCTACCTTGTAGCCTTGCTTACCCTTATCCACATCATTGTATGTATCTTTAATCTTCTACGCCAAGGCGCGATCTGTAGCCTTTCCTGGGTATAAGTATTGCGGTTTTGGTCCCTGCATGCTCAATCCGGTGATTTGATGGATCAACACTGGATCGACGGTGATGCATATGTCTAGCTATAAATAACCGCAATGTAATCTCGACAATAGAATCTTAACGCAAGCGTTAACCTCACGGTGCCTTCCAAAATGGTGTATTTTCATTACGTTCAGGATGGTGGGATACATGAGGTCCATATTCCAAGGTTGGGGGATTATCCTCAACTTATTCCCCTTCGTCCTAGTCAAATACCTGTGAGGAGAGAGCAAGCTGAATTTCTTTCCATGCCATAGGTTAAAGTCGTTGATATTTAGTGTCATGATATTATCCTACTGAGGCTTGCATGTGCATATCCCCTTTGGGAGGTACGCAGTAACCAAGGTGTAGTCAAAGTCCCTAGGGACACTGTCACGATTCATAGCGTTGGCTAGAGGTAGAATGTAGTCGGGCAGGATGGAAGGGATTAACTTCATATTTTCCAAGTCATCTCGATGCTTGGTTCTTTTCTCATCTGCAACTCGGGATGGTCTGGATCCATGAGCAGTCGACAGGGAGGCTTGCACTCCTCATGTCGATGAATATTGAACTCCCATGGACATCACTCTCTCTACCATTAGATCGATTAAAATTTACTCTACTGAATTTTTCACAGTGTTGAGCTCGTTCGACATGCACGCTCGAGATCAGATATATCAGGTTGTGTTGGCATAGGGGAAGACCCAGGGTTTAGCTCTAACAATGCACCAACAAGCCCTAACTACTGGCCCTTTTGGTAACACCTATGAAGTAGATGCAGTATCAGCTGAAGTAGATATAATGGGTTGCAAGACACAGGTGTCTACAACCAGAGGGAATGTAGAGTGGATTCACAACAACAACACACAACCACCTAGTTATTATTTATATTCTTTAAACCTACTACGCAAGTTATATTTCAAATCTAACACAATATCACAATATCAACATATAAAATGAAAGAGAACACAACATCAATCACACATAACATAATATATACATGGTTCACCCTCTCCCTAGGGCTATGTCCACATAATTGTGCTTTATGATATATTAAGATGGAAGAATACAGTTCTTATCTACACTCTTGGCTAGCAGATCTTCTCTTCTTCTCTCTCTTTCTCTATGTCTTCCCTCCCTACACACCTAGCTGTAGGGTTGATCTTTTCACCCAACTAAAGATCTTACAATACCAGAAGGCTCTCGCACTCAACACTTCTCTCTCACACGGTATTACTCACTCAGTTACACAACAACAATGAACTCTCAAATAACTTAGCACCAACCCATCCCAGGTCCTCTAGACCTTTATTTATACATTAGAATCACTCACTGACATCCTTAGGTCAATACCTAAGTGTCAAACCCCTAGATACAAAAACCCTAGGTGTCTAAAACCCTAGGTCAACTTGACTTGCGTTTTCAGGGCTTCGCCAACCTGTCTTTCCTTCCTTCTTGTGTAGTGCTCCAAAGCATCCAACGATGGATTTTTCTACTTGTTGAGTTGTCCATGATCTGTCTTCCTTCCTGATCTGTCATCCTTGATCTCCTCTTCCAATGACTTTCTTTCTCTTACTTTGCACCGTATTTTCTACTCTTTTTCTCACTTCAACCCAATATAAGTCATTGTGTCTTCCACACAATTCACATTTCTCCTTTTCTCCCTTAATATTTTCTTACTTCCATAACCAACAACCAATAGGCCCCCAACACTCACCTGTGACTCATCCCGAGGAACTTCATATATGAACTTTCTGCTTCACTTCGACTGCACACTGCGCAGGGTAGCCTGTGCTTTCTAATCCATCCTTCCCTTCTATGTGCATAATGTATTTTCCGTGTCTAGTACCCAATGTCAAATGCACCTAGTATCTAGACCCTTTTCCTTATGCTTTTACTGAGAGCTGCGAGGCAACTGGTTGTCATAATACAATTTCAACCGACTTCTGTTCACCAAACTTCCTCCATTCTCCAGTCAAAGTCTTCAATGGTACAACTCCTCCTTCTGTGACATAGGAAACCTCATATGGCCCAATCCAATGCATCCTGAACTTCCCTAGATTCTTCATGAACTTACTGTCATATACCAATACCATATCGCCTTGCTTGAAATATTTCTTCTTGATGTGTCTGTCATGGTAGGCCTTTTCTCTTTCTTTCTGAACTTGATGGTGAAATCCTGCAATAAATTTGTCTTCTTCCAGTTCGACCAATTGTGTAAGCCGCTCTTGCATAGTGCCAATGTCATCCATATCTGTAAAGGATGCAATTCTCAGACTAGGAACCAAATATTCCATGGGTACAACTGCTTCTGGACCATAAACCAATTTAAAGGGGGTCTACATGGTCAGTTTCTTGCAAGTGGTTCTATAGGAAAATAATACTATTGGTACTCTCAAATCCCAGTCATCCCTATTCATGTTGCATATCTTCGTCAGCATTGTCTCCAAGATCTTATTGAATGCTTCAACTGTCCCATTTGCTTATGGATGATAGGGCATGCTCTTCTGATGGCGAACTTCAAATTCTCGAGTCAAGGATTCAATAGTATTGTTAATAAAATGTGGGCCTTGATCGCTCATAAGTATTTTTGGGCATCCAAACTTGGTTATGATATCATCAAATATGAAGCGCACAGTTGTATTTGAACTACAGTTCTTAACTGCTCTTGCTTCTGCCCATCTAGTCAAATACTCTGTCGCAGTGATTATGTATCTGGCTCTTGTGCGCTTTCCTAGTGGGTTTATAGGTCCCATGAATTCAATGGCCAATTTCTCAAATGCTTGTAGGGTCAGTTGCGGTGCTAAAGGAATTTCATCTCTTCTGGACAGTTTCCCAACTCTTTGACATACATCATAGGCTCTGTAATAGTCCTTATCATCTCTGTGTAGAGTAGGCCATTAAAGGCCAGCCCTAAGAATCTTTTGCGTTGTTTCTTTCCCTGTGTAGTGTCCTCCTATGATGCCTTCATGTGATTCTGTGAGGATAAATGGTCTCTCTGCTTCCATAACACACCTCCTCAATATCTCATCAGGTCCCATCTTGTATATTTTTCCAGCTATGAGTGAAAAGTATGTAGTGCGCACTACCAACTGTTTCTTCTGAGTGATTATATATTCACTAGGTGTCATTCCTGTTGACAGGAACTAGACTATCTCTGGGAAGTGATCATCAACCTTCCTGATGGCAAGTAACTATGCATCTAGTAGTGTATCCTCCAAATTATTAGGCTCTTCTCAATGTTCCAACCTAGACAAGTGGTCAGGACCTTTGTTCATTCTTCCTGGCTTAACCACTATATCGAAATCATATTCCTGAAATAGCAGAAGCCATCTGCATATTATTCCCCCCAACACTGGCTTGTTGACTAAGTATTTTAGTATGAAGTGATCAGTAAACATCCTAAAATATCCTCCCAACAGGTAGTGGTGGAACTTCTGCAGTGCATACACCATGGCTAATCCTTCTCTCTCAGTGGTGGTGTAATTAATATCAGTTGTTGATAGCTTCCTTCTAGCAAAGGCTAACGGGTGGTCAATGTCCCCTTCTCCTGGTTGTGCTAAAATAGATACTAATGCGATAAAATATGCATCGACATTCACATGAAATTGCTTACTCCAATCTGGGAAAACCAGAATGGGCGCAATAACCATCTTTTGTTTCAGTGTGTCGAAGCTCTGTTGGCATTTTTTTGTCCAATGAAACTGAAAGTATTTCTTTAAAATCTTATCCATTGGTGTTGTGATCTGTGCATATCCCTTAATGAAATTCCTGTAGTATCCATTATGTCCCAATGCAGTGCATAGATATTTCATTGAAGTAGGAGGGGGTAGATCGACTATAATGGAAATCTTAAATGGATCTACAATCAATCCCTTCTTACACACAATATGGCCCGACAACACTCTGAAGGGTGAAAAGAAGATGCACTTATTTAGGTTCAAGGAAATATGACATTGCCTACACTTATCCAACATTAGTTATAAACATTCAATATGATTTTGCAAAATGTTGAAAACAGTCCAATCATGAAAATATGCTTCCAGAAATTTATGTAAAAACTCCTTGAATGCTTCGACCACCACCATGGAAAAGATGGTTGGTGCATTCTTCAATCCAAATAACATCACTGTATACTGGTAGGATCCCAATTCTATTGCAAATGTGGTCTTTTGGCAATCTTCCTTGGCAATCCGGATCTGATGGTATCCTGAAAATCCATCTGTAAAAAAATATACCTCCTGTCCTCCTACATTGTCTAATACTTCGGCAGTGAATGACATATGGAATGGGTCATGAAAACATGCATCATTCATCTTCCTAACATCTACAAAGATCATGATTTCTCTTGTTTTCTTGTCTTGTACCACCATAGGGATAATCCATTCTAATTCTTCAACAGGTTCTATGATTCTTGCTTACAGCATTCTGTCAGGCTCAATCTTCACTTTCTCCTTATATTTAGGGTTCAATATGTAGGGTATCTGTTTGACCTGCCTTGCGTTTGGTTTCAAATGTATTCTCATCTCTCCCATGGGTCCTTTAATGCCCTTCATATCAGTGAACTTTGTTGGAAACAAGTCCCGATATTCATGTAGTAACTCTATGATCTTGTCAATAGTGGCAGCATCCCAATAATCTCCAACATTTGCGAGCTTTGGTGTTTGTTCTGTTCCAATATTGATTTATTTATTTATTTTAATTGATTTTCCAATTTAAGGTATCTCAATTCCTGGTCCTTCCATGTCTCTTTGGCCTTCTACTTTGACGATGTTCACCTTCCTAGGATCATAGTCTTCAGTAGCATTGATATTGTAACAACCTTGCAACTTCTGAAGAGGCACAATCCATTCATCCTCTTCTTGCTCCAAAGGGAGGCTAGGTGCCTCCTTAAACACTTTGTGTCTTAAAATCTATAATGTTTGATCCACTGTAGGATATTGGTTTTAAAAAAAAAAGGTAGTTACAAAGTTCTGGGTCATACCTTCCCAATCTGCAGTGATGAGGCGCAGTTCTGCTTGTAGGTACCAATTGATAGGGGTTGTGTCCAGTGTGTTAATTAATTTTTGTACCCACTGTTCTTGAGGAATGTTGCTCTAGGATTCCTCACAACTTCGCACATGGTCCTTCGGACAACTTCGACCTGTGTACCTAACTTTGCACCCTTATACTTGCTCTAAAAATCGCGTTGTCATCAAAGTGAGACATTGTACCCAGTCTGTAATATTTTTTTTGTTTTCCCCCCACCATCTCACTGGAGTTGATTTTAGGGCCTCATCCATTGCCAATAATATTTTTTGTGTTGGTACAATTTCTTCAAAGTTCACTAAGAATTCTTCTACATGATTTAGATTATCAAAAGCAAGCAAGTTACTTACTGTTGTGCTAATCCAACAAACTTCTCTGGTTAATCTAGCACATATCCTTGTAGATAATTTGTAAATTTTGTTCTACAAGTTCTCCAGTGCTTCTTTTGAATCTGATGAGCATGCGTTGTCACATCGCCAACTCAAATTCCCATCTGATGTAGGATTAATGTAGTCCTGTTGTCTGGCTGTTAATTTGTATATGTTTTCTAGTTCATATGCACAATCTTATTCTCTGATGGGTTAGGTGTATCTCTGACCTTCATCGAGATCCAAAGGTGCAATGACCCTAAGGCCATCTCCTTCAAACATCATTCTTCTTTTCTTTAAATCAACCATAGTGGAATTCTTGAAAGCCCAATCAATTCCTTACAGCACAGGGTAAGGAAAACTATCATAAACTATCTTAATCACCTCGATGTCTGCAAATTTCCTTACTCCATTGATGTCCACAGGGACACACTCCCTTATTCCAAAGGGGCTTACATATTGTTGATTATCCATCCTAAGCCTGATAGGGGAATAGATCAACTTAGGTTTTCCGATCAATTCCCAGGTCTTCTTCATCATGACATTAACTTCTGACCCTAAGTCGAGGAATACATAATCTATATCATACTCTTCAATATAAGCATTAAGGTGTATTTATTTATTTGTCCTTCTCTTATTGGATAGTTGGTGTACTGATTTATTCAACAAATGATCTACTCTTCCTATCTCATACTGTCTCGCCAAACTTTTTAGTTCTTGTATGGATTTTTCATCTTTAATCAACTCAATAAACATATACAAGAAACTAACAAGTTTACTCACCTCTTTTCCATCTCTGGGTGAAGAAAAATGATCAAATTCCAAAACCATTCCATATTCTCTTACTTTTGGTCGAACCTTTGATGAAGAATCATGATCTCTTCCAAATTCCTTTCTTGCTTCCTCAAATATCTRCTTCTCTTTCCTTGGGTCAAACTCTTGTGTCTTCTCTATAGCTTTCCTAACTCTTGATTCTTCTATAGTCTTTCCTTGGGTCACTTTGTCTTCTCCTGTAACATCACCTCCTCTAGTGATAACAACAAMTTTGGGATCTTCTYCGTGTGGTTCTACTTTGATTAGTTGTATTTGATGGTTTCCTCTTCATTTCTCCTGAAGATTAGCTAGCAATGCTGGACATTCCTCGATAACATGCTCGAATCAGTTGCAATAGTTGCAAGTGGTACAATGGTTTTGATAGTCTCTTGCCAAGTGTCCTATCTATGCATAGTTATAACAAATGATATTTCCTTGACCTTGTTCCAAACCTCCTCCTCTTCCTCTTCCTTGGAATCCACCACGAGGGTTGAAGTTTCCTCTCCCAGGGGAATTATACTGCACAATGCTTCCTTCTTGTTGTACTTCACCTTGAATTTTGTATATATCCCTCAACCTTTGATGCATGAGATTGTAATCCCTACAATCCCTTTCATCCTGTCCTACTGACTTATAGAACGTGCAATACGGATTTGTGGGTATCTGGACATATTTTGGCAGATAGTAACATTCACGAGGGTGATGTCAATTTCTACATGCCTCGCACTAAGGTAGGGTAACTTGCTTCAAAGGGCTTGGAACTCCAGAGGCCAATTATTCATGAAATAGGGGACAATGATCCTTGTCATGGCCTTCTGATTTTCATTTGATACACCATATGTCTTCTCTTTTATCTTTTCCCTTGTTTTTTTTCATATCTTCGACCTGCAGTGATAAGCTAGCTAGATGACTCAAGATTTGAATCATACCTGAGATGGATTCTCCCATAGGGGATGATTCTAACTTCATGGAGATCTCTAGTGCCTCAGCCTATGAAGAAATCTTCTGTTGCATTAGAGGAACTCTTATGTGTGGGAAGAGGGAAGTAATGAACCATTCATTGTTCTGCTCATTTGGGATCTGAAAACTGAAATGGCATGTCAAAGTCTTAAATCTTTGATCAAACTCCCACACAGGTTCAACTGTTCTCTGCTTGATTTCTTTTAGTTATGCAATGCACTACAACTCTGACCTAGGTTTCTTGAATTGGCAATTAGTGTAGTATTAATGGCATTCAGTGGTTTAGGTACAAATCCTTGAACGAAATTCATGTACCAACTCAATGCACAGTCTCTTATGGTAGTACTGAACTGAGCTCATTTGACAGCTTCGTCGATGATATTATTAATACTCCACACAACTTCACATAGAAACCAGTGTTGATCAGGATCTTCAGATCCATATCCTCTAAAGGTGGGTAAACTCATCTCATCTGCCATAGATATTCCTAGGTTTCCTGACTGAGTATGTGGTGGACTGCTAGTGATAGTGCTCTGAGCATTCTGATGACTTAGGTTACTCTGGTTACTTAACGTTGTTGAAGAAACAGGGGGAATAGTAGTACTTACTTCAACAGTTGGCTCAGTTCTTGAAGTTACTGGCTCTTCTCGGTGAGGTTCCTCTGTCCTAGTAGATTTTGAATGCTCTTCATTTGTCAGATATGCCTCTTCTCCACTATAGAACCCTTCATCTCTGTATTTATTCTTAAATAGGTTCGCGAGATGAAATTCTTTGAACACTCTCCCACTGTGTGTATGTCCAACCTCTGTGTTGTTTTCACTATCTGAATTTTTGAACATTAGTTCTTTTGATCTAACTGGTTACTGTATCTTCAAGATGTTATTCTCATGCAATAGGATTTCGATCTTCAACTTTAGAAAATGTAAAAATTTTCCTCTAGTTCCCTTACATAAATATCTCTCTGCTTGGTTATATGATTCCACTCTATCAATAACAAACTCAATGATATACCCTCCAATGGTGCTATCAAACCAGCGATCTATTGCTCTTGACATGGAATTATCAACTCTCTTGACCTTCTTGATCAGCGTCGACATCCAAACCATAGGTGTTCTGAGTCTGACTTTGAACTGGGTATCTGCTAACCTAGCTAGCCACTCATATAGCTCTCGATGGATTCCTCCAAAGAAAATCTCGTGTATATCAATAAAAATATATCTTCCCAACCAATCCTCTATACTAATATTGGGGTTCTTATTCTAGGCTTCAGTGAAGTCCCTTTCTTAATCTTGTATCCACTTATAAATCTCTGCCTTCGATGGAAACCACCTTGACATTCCCTCAAGAAGATTCATATCCTGGAAACATAACCATTTGTTGGCACAGGGACAAACCTAGGGTTCAACTCTAACAATGCACCAACAAGCCCTAACTATTGGCCCTTTCAACAACACCTACGAAGCATATGCAGTCTCACCCAAAGTAGCTATAGGGGGTTGCAGGACACAGGTGTCTACAACCAGAGGGAATGCAGTGTGGATTCAAAGCAACAAACACAACCACCTAGTTATTATTTATCTTCCTTAAAACTACTACGCAAGTTATATTTCAGATCTAAAACAATATCACAACAACAACATATCAAATGACAGAGAACAAAACATCAATCACACATAACACAAGATATACGTGGTTCACCCTCTCCCTAGGGCTACACCCACATAACTGTTCTTTATGATATATTAAGATGGAAGCATACTGTTCTTATCTGCGCTCTTGGCTAGCAGATCTTTTCTTCTTCTCTCTCTTTCTCTTTGTCTTCCCTCCCTGTGCACCCAGTTGTAGGGTTGATCTTCACACCCAGCTGAAGATATTACAATACCAGAAGGCTCTTGCACTCAACACTTCTGTCTCACATGGTAATACTCACTTAGTCACACAACAATAATGAACTCTCAACTAACTTAGCACCAAACCATCCCAGATCCTCTAGACCTTTATTTATACATTACAATCACTCACCGAAATCCTTAGGTTGTGACCTAAGTGTCAAAACCCTATATACCAAAACCCTAGGTGTCTAAAACCCTAGGTCAACTTGACCCGCATTTTCAGGGCTTCACTAACCTGTCTTTCCTTCCTTCTCGCATAGTGATACAAAGCATCCAACGATGGATTTTTTTGCTTGTTGAGTTGTCCATGATCCATATTCCTTGTTGATCTATCATCCTTGATATCCTCATCCAACGAATTGATTTCTCTTACTTCACACTGTCTTTTCTTGATTTTTGATCACGTTGACCCAGTATCAGTCATTATGTCTTCTACGCAATTCACATTTCACCTTTTCTCCCTTAATATTCTCTCTATTCCATAATCAAGGGCCAACAGGCTGATGAAAAATTTCTCAATGCAATAGAAGGGATGGAAAGGTCTCAATAAGCATAGCACAATAATAATGAGTTCTTTTGTTGGCTCAGATACAATTCGTGAACATGTTCTCGGTGAAACAGTCGACAGGATAAGTAGACAACGATGTAATGGATCCTTCAAACAGACAAGAAGCCTTCATCAATGCAGTTGTTTTTGTTATGACATGGTCCCAATGGTCTGATGGCGAGATTTCTTATCATAAATGATGTTCTAACCATTCAGGAACGTCAATATAACAGTTATAATACCTCCAATGGTCATATTGATCTGCCATGGTGAAGTGCCAATCTGATTTTCTCTGATATTTCGGCAAAGTTCAAATTTTGGAGACCTTCCTTCTGCAAATTCTTTTGTGGAACTTCCTATAATTTCTTCAAATTTTCTTTCTTCTTGCTGAGCTTCCTAGCATTCCTCCCTATGATATGTGTTACTAGGTTCCTCTTCCCATTCTTATTCTTATCTGCTCTTGGCATAGTAACTTCACAATTTTTATGGTCTTTCATAGGGTTCAATTTCAATACTTCTTCTCTGTCTGGGGTAGGTGCTCTACTCTCTTGTACAGACAGGTGTTTCAGGCCTGCTTATGTTCTTTCAACTTCGACATCCATATTTATGGTCCTCAGTAGCTTCGACTGGTTTTCTTTTTCTTCCAGTAAGCGTTCTATTCTCTTAGCCATGAAGTCTCTTAGTTCTTTCTTTTTATGTTCTAGAGCCTCCTCTTCTTGTTTTCTTTAGATCTGATCTTTCTTGATCCATGTTTTTCCTAGCAACATATCAAATGGAGCGTTGTTCTTAATAAATTTAACAACCTCAAATTCTTCTTCTGTTGAAGTGCCATGAGAATTCATAGATGTCTGGGTAAGTCTTCCACATAGGGTTATCAACTTTCCTTTAAATAATCCTATTCCTCCCAATGAGGGAATCATAGCAGGATTTCCTAAAATTTCCCAAGTTCTTTCTATCATGACATTCACCTGTGTTTCCTCATCCAGAACAAAGTCTGTGTCAAAGTCTCCTATCCATGTTTCGATGCACTCTTTCTCTTTGAATATCTCTTATAAGTTGATATCTTTGTGGTCTTTCAGGGTTTATTTCATTTATAGTAATACAATCTCTGATTCTTTTCAGGGTTCTACCATGGTCTCAGTTTCTTGTCCTTTCTTAGGATTTTCTTGTTTCATATTAATTCTTTCAACCTTAGCAATCATGCTAGGGCAATCCAGAATGACATGGTCAATAGATTTACAACAAAGAAAACTAAGTCTTCTATCAAGGAAATCCTTAGCAAGATGGTTCGACCTTCTATAGCTGTAACAAAAGGTTAATCCTCCCTTCCTCTTAAATGATCCCCACCCTTTCTTGAACCGTGCACTAGGATCATGCTAGCTAACCTATAGAAAATTCTTCCTAGGATCCTGCATCCATTTGTTAGTCCAAACATTCTTTCTATGCAAAGGAATAACATATCTTTCATTATTTCTATCAGATCTATTCATATCAAATCTTCTTTCTTCTAATTGTGCCCTAGCTTTCAGACTAGGACAATATTTATCAAACATACCTAGATCCATACTGTCGAAACAAAAATTTCCACTTATCTTACCTTTATCAAAGAACAAAGCTTTCAGATCTTACCTCTTTAATAAAAAAAAAATTCACTGATCTTACCTCTTTTCTTCAAATCTACCTCCTTTCTTAGCACAGATCTTTGCAATCAAGTAGAATACTGTGCATTAAAGAAACAGATCTATGCATAGATCTTTCTTTCTTTTCCTCAGTTCCCAGAAATCACAGTTTTAGGTCCTGAAAACGGAACCATTTGTTGGCACAGGGGNAAGTTTCCTCTCCCAGGGGAATTATACTGCACAATGCTTCCTTCTTGTTGTACTTCACCTTGAATTTTGTATATATCCCTCAACCTTTGATGCATGAGATTTTAATCCCTACAATACCTTTCATCCTGTCCTACTGACTTATAGAACGTGCAATACAGATTTGTGGGTATCTGGACATATTTTGGTAGATAGTAACATTCACAAGGGTGATGTCGATTTCTACATGCCTCGCACTAAGGTAGGGTAACTTGCTTCAAAGGGCTTGGAGCTCCAGAGGCCAATTATTCATGAAATAGGGGAAAATGATCCTTGTCATGGCCTTCTCATTTTCATTTGATACACCATATGTCTTCTCTTTTATCTTTTCCCTTGTTTTTCTTCATATCTTCGACCTGCAGTGATAAGCTAGCTAGCTGACTCAAGATTTGAATCATACCTGAGATGGATTCTCCCATAGGGGATGATTCTAACTTCATGGTGATCTCTAGTGCCTCAGCCTACGAAGAAATCTTCTGTTGCATTAGAGGAACTCTGATGTGTGGGAAGAGGGCAGTAATGAACCATTCATTGTTCTACTCATTTGGGATCTGAAAACTGAAATGGCATGTCAAAGTCTTAAATCTCTGATCAAACTCCCACACATGTTCAACTGTTCTCTGCTTGATTTCTTTTAGTTATGCAATGCACTGCAACTCTGACCTAGGTTTCTTGAATTGGCAATTAGCGCAGTCTTAATGGCATTCCGTGGTTTAGGTACAAATCCTTGGACGAAATTCATGTACCAAATCAATGCACAGTCTCTTATGGTAGTACTGAACTGAGCTCATTTGACAACTTTGTCGATGATATTATTAATACTCCACACAACTTCACATAGAAACCAGTGTTGATCAGGATCTTCAGATCCATATCCTCTAAAGGTGGGTAAACTCATCTCATCTGCCATAGATATTCCTAGGTTTCCTGATTGAGTATGTGGTGGACTGCTAGTGACAGTGCTCTGAGCATTCTGATGACTTAGGTTACTCTGGTTACTTAACATTGTTGAAGAAACAGGGGGAATAGTAGTACTTACTTCAACAGTTGGCTCAGTTCTTGAAGTTACTGGCTCTTCTCGGTGAGGTTCCTCTGTCCTAGTAGATTTTGAATGCTCTTCGTTTGTCAGATATGCCTCTTCTCCACTATAGAACCCTTCATCTCTGTAGTTCTTCTTAAATAGGTTCGCGAGATGAAATTCTTTGAACACTCTCCCACTGCGTGTATGTCCAACCTCTGTGTTGTTGTCACTATCTGAATTTTTGAACATTAGTTCTTTTGATCTGACTGGTTACTGTATCTTCAATATGTTCTTCTCATGCAATAGGATTTTGATCTTCAACTTTAGAAAATGTAAAAATTTTCCTCTAGTTCCCTTACAGAAATATCTCTCTTCTTGGTTATATGATTCCACTCTATCAATAACAAACTCAATGATATACCCTCCAATGGTGCTATCAAACCAGTGATCTACTACTCTTGACATGGAATTATCAACTCTCTTGACCTTCTTGATCAGCATCGACATCCAAACCATAGGTGGTCTGAGTCTGACTTTGAACTGGGTATCTGCTAACCTAGATAGCCACTCATATAGCTCTCTATGGATTCCTCCAAAGAAAATCTCGTGTATATCAATAAAAATATATCTTCCCAACCAATCCTCTATACTAATATTGGGGTTCTTATTCTAGGCTTCAGTGAAGTCCCTTTCTTGATCTTGTATCCACTTATAAATCTCTGCCTTCGATGGAAACGACCTTGACATTCCCTCAAGAATATTCATGTCCTGGAAACATAACCATTTGTTGGCATAGGGACAGACCTAGGGTTCAGCTCTAACAATGCACCAACAAGCCCTAACTATTGGCCCTTTCAACAACACCTACGAAGCATATGCAGTCTCACCCAAAGTAGCTATAGGGGGTTGCAGGACACAGGTGTCTACAACCAGAGGGAATGCAGAGTGGATTCATAGCAACAAACACAACCACCTAGTTGTTATTTATCTTCCTTAAAACTACTACGCAAGTTATATTTCAGATCTAAAACAATATCACAACAACAACATATCAAATGACAGAGAACAAAACATCAATCACACATAACACAAGATATACGTGGTTCACCCTCTCCCTAGGTCTACACCCACATAACTATTCTTTATGATACATTAAGATGGAAGCATACAGTTCTTATCTGCGCTCTTGGCTAGCAGATCTTTTCTTCTTCTCTCTCTTTCTCTTTGTCTTCCCTCCCTGTGCACCCAGTTGCAGGGTTGATCTTCTTACCCAGCTGAAGATATTACAATACCAGAAGGCTCTTGCACTCAACACTTCTGTCTCACACGGTAATACTCACTTAGTCACACAACAATAATGAACTCTCAACTAACNAAGTTTCCTCTCCCAGGGGAATTATACTGCACAATGCTTCCTTCTTGTTGTACTTCACCTTGAATTTTGTATATATCCCTCAACCTTTGATGCATGAGATTTTAATCCCTACAATCCCTTTCATCCTGTCCTACTAACTTATAGAACGTGAAATACAGATTTGTGGGCATCTGGACATATTTTGGTAGATAGTAACATTCACGAGGGTGATGTCGATTTCTACATGCCTCGCACTAAGGTAGGGTAACTTGCTTCAAGGGGCTTGGAGCTCCAGAGGCCAATTATTCATGAAATAGGGGACAATGATCCTTGTCATGGCCTTCTGATTTGCATTTGATACACCATATGTCTTCTCTTTTATCTTTTCCCTTGTTTTTATTCATATCTTCGACCTGCAGTGATAAGCTAGCTAGCTGACTCAAGATTTGAATCATACCTGAGATGGATTCTCCCATAGGGGATGATTCTAACTTCATGGTGATCTCTAGTGCCTCAGCCTACGAAGAAATCTTCTGTTTCATTAGAGGAACTCTGATGTGTGGGAAGAGGGTAGTAATGAACCATTCATTGTTCTACTCATTTGGGATCTGAAAACTGAAATGGCATGTCAAATTCTTAAATCTCTGATCAAACTCCCACACAGGTTCAACTGTTCTCTGCTTGATTTCTTTTAGTTATGCAATGCACTGCAACTCTGACCTAGGTTTCTTGAATTGGAAATTAGCGCAGTCTTAATGGCATTCAGTGGTTTAGGTACAAATCCTTGGACGAAATTAATGTACCAACTCAATGCACAGTCTCTTATGGTAGTACTGAACTGAGCTCATTTGACAGCTTCATCGATGATATTATTAATACTCCACACAACTTCACATAGAAACCAGTGTTGATCAGGATCTTCAGATCCATATCCTCTAAAGGTGGGTAAACTCATCTCATCTGCCATAGATATTCCTAGGTTTCCTGATTGAGTATGTGGTGGACTGCTAGTGACAGTGCTCTAAGCATTCTGATGACTTAGGTTACTCTGGTTACTTAACTTTGTTGAATAAACAGGGGGAATAGTAGTACTTACCTCAACAGTTGGCTCAGTTCTTGAAGTTACTGGCTCTTCTCGGCGAGGTTCCTCTGTCCTAGTAGATTTTGAATGCTCTTCGTTTGTCAGATATGCCTCTTCTCCACTATAGAACCCTTCGTCTCTGTAGTTCTTCTTAAATAGGTTCGCGAGATGAAATTCTTTGAACACTCTCCCACTGCGTGTATGTCCAACCTCTATGTTGTTGTCACTATCTGAATTTTTGAACATTAGTTCTTTTGATCTGACTGGTTACTGTATCTTCAAGATGTTCTTCTCATGCAATAGGATTTTGATCTTCAACTTTAGAAAATGTAAAATTTTTCCTCTAGTTCCCTTACAAAAATATCTCTATGCTTGGTTATATGATTCCACTCTATCAATAACAAACTCAATGATATACCCTCCAATGGTGCTATCAAACCAGTGATCTACTGCTCTTGACATGGAATTATCAACTCTCTTGACCTTCTTGATTAGCATTGACATCCAAACCATAGGTGGTCTGAGTCTGACTTTGAACTAGGTATCTTCTAACCTAGCTAGCCACTCATATAGCTCTCGATGGATTCCTCCAAAGAAAATCTCGTGTATATCAATAAAAATATATCTTCCCAACCAATCCTTTATACTAATATTGGGGTTCTTATTCTAGGCTTCAGTGAAGTCCCTTTCTTGATCTTGTATCCACTTATAAATCTCTGCCTTCGATGGAAACCACCTTGACATTCCCTCAAGAAGATTCATGTCCTGGAAACATAACCATTTGTTGGCACAGGAACAGACCTAGGGTTCAGCTCTAACAATGCACCAACAAGCCCTAACTATTGGCCCTTTCAACAACACCTACGAAGCATATGCAGTCTCACCCAAAGTAGCTATAGGGGGTTGCAGGACACAGGTGTCTACAACCAGAGGGAATGCAGAGTGGATTCACAGCAACAAACACAACCACCTAGTTATTATTTATCTTCCCATAAAACTACTACGCAAGTTATATTTCAGATCTAAAACAATATCACAACAACAACATATCAAATGACAGAGAACAAAACATCAATCACACATAACACAAGATATACGTGGTTCACCCTCTCCCTAGGGCTAGACCCACATAACTATTCTTTATGATATATTAAGATGGAAGCATACAGTTCTTATCTGCGCTCTTGGCTAGCAGATCTTTTCTTCTTCTCTCTCTTTCTCTTTGTCTTCCCTCCCTGTGCACCCAATTGCAGGGTTGATCTTCACTTAGTCACACAACAATAATGAAATCTCAACTAACTTAGCACCAAACCATCCCAGGTCCTCTAGACCTTTATTTATACATTACAATCACTCACCGAAATCCTTAGGTTGTGACCTAAGTGTCAAAACCCTATATACCAAAACCCTACGTGTCTAAAACCCTAGGTCAACTTGACCCGCGTTTTTAGGGCTTCACTAACCTGTCTTTCCTTCCTTCTCGCATAGTGATCCAAAGCATCCAACGATGGATTTTTTTGCTTGTTGAGTTGTCCATGATCCATCTTCCTTGCTGATTTGTCACCCTTGATCTCCTCATCCAATAGATTGATTTCTCTTACTTCACACTGTCTTTTCTTGATTTTTGATCACTTTGACCCAGTATCAGTCATTATGTCTTCTACGCAGTTCACATTTCACCTTTTCTCCCTTAATATTCTCTCGATTCCATAATCAAGGAACAACAGGCTGATGAAAAATTTCTCAATGCAATAGAAGGAATGGAAAGGTCTCAATAAGCATAGCACAATAATAATGAGTTCTTTTGTTGGCTTAGATACAATTCGTGAACATGTTCTCGGTGAAACAGTCGATAGGATAAGTAGACAACGATGTAATGGATCCTTCAAACAGACAAGAAGCCTTCATCAATGAAGTTGTTTTTGTTATGACATGGTCCCAATGGTCTGATGGCGATATTTCTTATCATAACTGATGTTCTAACCATTCAGGAATGTCAATCTAACAGTTATAATACCTCCAATGGTCATATTGATCTACCATGGTGAAGTGCCAATATGATTTTCTCTGATATTTCGGCAAAGTTCAAATTTTGGAGACCTTCCTTCTGCAAAGTCTTTTGTGGAACTTCCTATAATTTCTTCAAATTTTCTTTCTTCTTGCTGAGCTTCCTAGCATTCCTCCCTATGATATGCGTTACTAGGTTCCTCTTCCCATTCTTATTCTTATCTCCTCTTGGCATAGTAACTTCACAATTTTTATGGTCTTTCATAGGGTTCAATTTCAATACTTCTTCTCTGTCTGGGGTAGGTGCTCTACTCTCTTGTACAGACAGGTGGTTCAGGCCTGCTTTTGTTCTTTCAACTTCGACATCCATATTTATGGTCCTCAGTAGCTTCGACTGGTTTTCTTGGTCTTCCAGTAAGCGTTCTATTCTCTTAGCCATGAAGTCTCTTAGTTCTTTCTTTTTATGTTCTAGAGCCTCCTCTTCTTGTTTTCTTCAGATCTGATCTTTCTCGATCCATGTTTTTCCTAGCAACATAGCAAATGGAGCGTTGTTCTTAATAAATTTAACAACCTCAAATTCTTCTTCTGTTGAAGTGCCATGAGAATTCATAGATATCTGGGTAAGTCTTCCACATAGGGTTATCAACTTTCCTTTAAATAATCCTATTCCTCCCAATGAGGGAATCATAGCAGGATTTCCTAAAATTTCCCAAGTTCTTTCTATCATGACATTCACCTGTGTTTCCTCATCCAGAACAAAGTCTATGTCAAAGTCTCCTATCCATGTTTCGATGCACTCTTTCTCTTTGAATATCTCTTATAAGTTGATATCTTTGTGGTCTTTCGGGGTTTATTTCATTTATAGTAATACAGTCTCTGATACTTTCCGGGGTTCTACCATGGTCTTAGTTTCTTGGCCTTTATTAGGATTTTCTTGTCTCGTATTCATTCTTTCAACCTTAGCAATCATTCTAGGGAAATCAAGAATGACATGGTCAATAGATTTACAACTAAGAAAACTAAGTCTTCTATCAGGGAAATCCTTAGCAAGATGGTTCGACCTTCTATAGCTGTAACAAAAGGTTAATCCTCTCTTCCTCTTAAATGATCCCCATCCTTTCTTGAACNCAGTTGGCTCAGTTCTTGAAGTTACTGGCTCTTCTCGGTGAGGTTCCTCTGTCCTAGTAGATTTTGAATGCTCTTCATTTGTCAGATATGCCTCTTCTCCACTATAGAACCCTTCGTCTCTGTAGTTATTCTTAAATAGGTTCGCGAGATGAAATTCTTTGAACACTCTCCCACTGCGTGTATGTCCAACCTCTGTGTTGTTGTCACTATCTGAATTTTTGAACATTAGTTCTTTTGATCTGACTGGTTACTGTATATTCAAGATGTTCTTCTCATGCAATAGGATTTCGATCTTCAACTTTAGAAAATGTAAAAATTTTCCTCTAGTTCCCTTACATAAATATCTCTCTGCTTGGTTATATGATTCCACTCTATCAATAACAAACTCAATGATATACCCTCCAATGGTGCTATCAAACCAGTGATCTACTGCTCTTGACATGGAATTATCAACTCTCTTGACCTTCTTGATCAGCGTCGAAATCCAAACCATAGGTGGTCTGAGTCTGACTTTGAACTGGGTATCTGCTAACCTAGCTAGCCACTCATATAGCTCTCGATGGATTCCTCCAAAGAAAATCTCGTGTATATCAATAAAAATATATTTTCCCAACCAATCCTCTATACTAATATTGGGGTTCTTATTATAGGCTTCAATGAAGTCCCTTTCTTGATCTTGTATCCACTTATAAATCTTTGCCTTCGATGGAAACCACCTTGACATTCCCTCAAGAAGATTCATGTCCTGGAAACATAACCATTTGTTGGCACAGGGACAAACCTAGGGTTCATCTCTAACAATGCACCAACAAGCCCTAACTATTGGCCCTTTCAACAACACCTACGAAGCATATGCAGTCTCACCCAAAGTAGCTATAGGGGGTTGCAGGACACAGGTGTCTACAAC
>JZKD02S0154097.1:0-23503 GCA_000966675.3 Picea glauca | reverse complement strand
TCATACAGACTTAAACAGAATTAACAACAATTCAAACTTGCAATGGAATACATGATAACATTTCAAGAAACAGACATGCATCACATATAAATTAAGTACATAATCAATACTTATCTTTTAAAATGGTGTAAAACCACCAACTGCGTTCATACCTTCCACAAACCTCCCATCCTTGGACTGCACTGCGCATCACTCTCAACAGTAGGTCACCCCCGAGATGGGACTAAGCTCCACCTAGCAAGGGAATCCTAGGCTAAGCAAGGTCAACAAGAAGACACATAGTTTATGAGGAAGGATTCTCTACCAGAAGCCACTTATGCCCACTTCTCATATACTCTCATTCCCCACATCCCTGTCCCACCCTAGGAGTATACACCTTCACTGTCACTAAGACAGTCATTTGGCTGCTAAACCTCCCTTGCCTTAGGCTTCAGCAATAGGGAAGACCAGAATTCTCCGAGCTCTGTAGTAGCTACAATACCCCCTCCAAGAGTTCTCACTTCCTCAATGCACTCTCTCACCTGGAGAGAGTCACTCACAGTCCTGACAACCTGCCTCTTCAACTACAACCACCTTCCTCACCTGGAGAGAGTGTTGCACACAATCCTGACAACTTGCTTCTTCAGCTCTGTTCCAACACAAGGACGACCACAGTATGGCTCAGTAAGGAATGAATGAAGGTAGCCAATCACACTCAGCCAAGGGAAAACCCACAGTTAAAACAAACGTGTCATAGACAATTGTGGTATACTCAGGTTTCACAGAAGACACCGACCCAGACAATTAAACACAAGCTCGGATTTGCAGAATGGATAAACTAGGTTCACTTGACACACGGGAGATATGGATCCATCTACAGGTTTTCCACTTGTTTTTAGATGCATGACAAGGAAATTATGCAGAGTTCGATGATGGAGGCCAAATGTAGAGACCATACAGAATTCGTGGGAATACACTATTCGATCACAGAGGTCTCACGGTTTCGAGTTTCAGAGCTGCGTGAGGTATGCAACGATCAGATGTAGAGGTAACATGGTTCAAACCGTGGATGATAGAATGGAGGATGAACCCCCATCACGGCTCCATTCTTGGGTTAAATTGCTTGTTCCTGGGCCGACACATGTCACCCATGAAGCTACTTGCACTCCATCAAGTATGCGTTCCCTTTTTCCAAGAACTTAGGATAAAAAAATATACCTTTCACACCACTTTGGAATAATAATAAATTATTATTCAAGGACTTAATCGCTCAAGCTTAGCCCCTCTTCCAACCTTTCAGCCCCCTCTCCCTTACCCATTTTGCAGAAACTTAGTCCCCCATCACTATTTCTTCATGGTCGGTTGTCATGCAATGATGGTTATATATTATATTAATGATCTGCATAATCACATATACAAAAATCAGGCTCCTGGAATTAACAGTTAGGCTCTCCGGGCTAATAAACACATAAGCCCACCAACTTATCAATAATCGGGTCACTAGCCTACAAAACATGATTACAATTCATAATATCACTGGGGCACTAACGTGGGATATTACAATCCCCTCCCCTTATTTTTTCACTGTCCTTAGTGCAACGTTTACATAACATCAGCAAGATTTTCAAAATTTTCAAAAAGATGCGAGTATTCTACCCACATAGCATGCTCATGTTCCCATGTCGCATCCTCATAACCGTACCAGGTCCACTGGAATTTTACAAGCCCCATGGATAGATTCCTAAGTTGTTTGCTTTTCTGGTCCAATATGTGCACACGATGCACTTGCAAGACACCTTCTTGCTCCACCTAAATCACATTCCAATCAATTACATGATTAGCATCAGTTATATATTTCTTAAGAAATGAAACATGAAACACATTATGTACAGTCATGGATGTAGGTAATGCAAGAATATATGCAACTGGCCCAATCCTTTCTAGGATTTCAAATGGCCCACAAAATCTGGCTGCCAACTTGGCGCAGTTTCCCAGCTTCAAGGAATTTCTATTAGCTTTCACTTTTAGGAAAACATGCTCTCCCATTTTAAAATCTCTACAGGTTCTGTTTTTTATCAACATAAATTTTCCTCCTGTCTTGGGAAACCTTTAATTTCTTCTTAATTTTTATCATTTGTTCTTCCATTTCCTTGAGAAACTCTGGCCCAATTACTGCCCTATCATCTAGATTATCCCAACTTACTAGAGTATTGCACTTTCTGCCATAAAGTGCTTCAAATGGGCTCATCTTCAATGATGCTTGATACCCATTGTTGTAGGTGAATTCTACCAATTGTAGATAGTCTTCCCATTTTGATGGTTTATCCATCACATACATCCTCAGTATGTCTTCTATTACTCAATTCACCCTCTCTGTCTTCCCATCAGACTCAGGATGATAGGCTGTGCTAAAGTTCAGATTCATTACGAACCCCTTGAATAACCCTTTCTAGAAATTTGAGGTAAATTTTGGGTCTCTGTCAGACACAATTATCTTGGGAATATTGTGCAATCGTGCCACTTCCTTCATAAATATGTCGGCAACATCCACTACCTTGTGAGTAGTCTTTAATGGAATGAAATGGTAAGATTTTGTAAGCTTGTCCACCGCCACCATGATTGAATCATGCTACTTTCCAGTTCTGGGAAATCCTGTGATGAAATCCATTGTCAATACTTCTCACTTCCACTCAGGAATGGGTAAAGGCTGGAGCAACCCCGCTAGGTGCTTGTGCTCAGCTTTAACCTTTTGACACTCCATACATCTGGCTATGTATTCAACAATAACTTTCCTCATATCTGGCCAAAATTAATGGCTCTTGACTGTTGCCACAGTTTTCTGATATCCAGGGTACCCAACATATGGCACATTATTCTTTTCATTCAAAATCATAAGTTTCAAGTCCTGGACATTAGGTACATAAATTATGTTCTTGTACATAAGTATTCCATTGGCTTCCAATTTATAATTCTCCACTTTCTGTGGCATCTTACCTTGTTGTATCTTTGCTACCAAATCCCTGTACTACAAATAAGTATTTGCATCCTCCAACATTCTTCTTTTAATATCAGTTCGGTACATGCTAATGGTTGTAGCATGTAATTCATGTATTCTCCTGCTGAGTGCATCAACCACATTATTCTCTTTCCCTTTGATATGCTTGATATCAAAATAGTACTCACAAAGAAACTCCAACCATCTACTCTATCTAGCGTTCAAAGTTGGTTGTTCAAACAAATTCTTCAGACCGTTATGGTCTGTTCTTAGTTCGAACCTCCTTCCCATGTGGTAATGTCTCCATTTCTTTAGAGCATGTACTATGGCTTCCAACTCCAAATCATGAGTGGCATAGTTCTTTTCATTCTCTTTCAACTTTCTGGATTCATAACATATTACGAATCTATTCTGACTGAGGACTCCTCCCAATGCTTCTTTCCATGCATCTATGGACACTACAAAGTATTCATTCGGATCTGCAATCCTTAGGATTGGAGCACTGGTTAACAATTGCTTCAATTGTAGGAAGTTTCTCTCACAATCCTCTATCCACTGAAATTTTTTCTCCTTCGTTTGCAAGGAAGTGATAGGGTGAGCTATTCTCAAGAACCCTTTGATAAACCTTCTGTAATAACCATCTAGACCCCTAAAGGATATGAATTCCGTCATGTTCTTTAGCACTGACCATTTTCTAATGGCCTCAATCTTCTCAGGATATACAACTGTCCCATCCTTCGAAATAATATGCCCAAGTAATGGATCTGCTCCTGATAAAACAAGCACTTTCTCAACTTGGCATATAGTTGGTGCTCTCTTAGCACCTGCAACACCATTCTTAGATGTTGTTCATTCTCTTCCTCCGACTTGGAATACACCAAGATGTCATCCAAAAATACTATGACAAAATTGTTCAGATAGTCTCTGAATACACCATTCATCAAGCACATAAAAACAATGGGTGTGTTCGACAACACAAATGACACCACTGTCAAATCATAATGACCATACCTTGTTCTAAAGGCAGTCTTGCTGATGTCTTCATCCTTTATCCTTACCTGGTGATATCCCAACCTGAGGTCTATCTTCGAAAATATCTTCACATCCTTCAACTGATTGAAGAGGTCATCAATCCTCGATAGAGGATATTTTTTCTTTACAGTTATTTTGTTCAACTATCTAAAATCAATACACAATCTCAACGTCCCATATTTCTTCTTCACGAATAGGACCAGGGAACCCCAAGGTGACACACTTCGGAGTATATACCCCTTCTTTAGAAGCTCTTCAAGCTGCAATTGCAGCTCTTTCAGCTCTAGCGTACTCATTCTGTAAGGAGCTTTCGACACTGGAGCTGCTCCAGGCATCAAGTTTACAGAGAATTCAATATCTCTTTTCGGAGGTAGTCCGGGTACCTCTTGAAATGCATCTTCAAAATATTTTAGTACCACCTGATCTTCAATCTTTGATATCTCATCCTTAGAGGCTTCCTCCACATGGGATGCAAATAATTGACAACCTTTCCTGTAGCACTTCTTCAGCTGCATTGCCGAGATTTATCTGATAGCAAAAACTCTGGGAATTCCTTAGACTATTTTTCGATTTCCTTCCTCATCTAGGAAAGTGAATGCCTTGTTATGACAGTCCAATATGGCATGGTGCTGGTCCAACCAGTCCATCCCAATTAGACAGTCATAAGAACCTAAAGGAAGAACATTCAATTCAACCTTTGTGCTCAGTCCATTCATGTCCACTAGACAAGACTTAACTAACTCAATGACTTTCCTCTTGGTTCTTGTAGCTATATGCACTAACCAATACTTTTCATGTTTTCTTCTCGACAATTATAAACTTTCCACCACTATAGGATCTATATAACTATGGATAGCCCCGTAATCAATTAAAATAGTAAAGGCATGGTTGTTGATCATACCTTCCACTTCAATCATGTGAGACTGATATTCAACTTGCTTGTTGTCCAGGGCTAGGTAGATCCTTGCATTCTACTACCCATTTCCTCCATTGTTTCAGCCTTCTGTACATTGTGGAAAACTCTCACTTTATCATTTCCATGGGGGAAATCTTTGTACCTATGGTTCCCTTTACAACCCCAACATTCCATAGGTGGCGGTCTTGACATTTTCCCACCCATTTCAACCTTCCCGGGCTCTCTAAAAGATGGTTGTCCCTGAGGATTGTTTCTGAAAAAGGGTGGCTTAGTTCCCTTCTTCCTCTGATCCATATTGAATTTCTTATTGCTTCCCAAGCCTTCTGAAAATTAGGCTTCTCTCTTTGCTGCTCATATAAGCATTTCACTCTTCTTATAGTTTCTTCCATAGTCTTAGGGTCATCATACTAAATCTTGTCCCCAATGGAAGGTGGCAGTCCACTCAGATACCTTTGAATATTGACAGTCTCATCTTTGATGAATGGAACATACTTCAACAATTCCAAAAACCTTTGTTCGTATTCATCAATGGTCATGCTACCCAGCTTGAGTTCAAAGGACTCTTTCATCTTTCCGTCGTAGTATCTTTTAGTCAAGTATTTCTTCTCGAAATACCTCTTGAATTCTTTCCAAGTGATATATTTTTCTCTAATGTGTTGTACCTGCACAAGCTAATCCCACCAAATGGATGCCTATCCCTTCAGTTGATACATTGCAATTCTTCCTTCTGCATGAGAGGAATAATTCTACAGTTGGAAATATTTCCTCATGCCAAGGAACCATGTTTTGACATCTTCCTCCTTGTGTTCTCCATCAAATGTAGGAGGCTTAATCTTGTTCATTTCTCCCTTTAGTTCATCCACTCCAGATCTCCTGTTCTTTCTGGTAGGAGACGATCTTGAACTATTGTGTGCCCTCCTCTTGGAGAGACCTTCGGAGTGATGATGGTGTTTACCAACACTCCTTGATATTCTTCCCTCATAAGTATGGTGACTCCTTGTTTTTCTCGAGTTTCTCTCCTTGTCCAACTTATTTTCTATTCTCTCCATACTCTTCATCAAATTTAAGTTGAATTCTCCCTACTGTTCCTTATATTTCATGAGCTTTCTGCTATCTGCTCGATGAGTTTGGGCATCTTTATGCAATCTTTCAATGATTTTCATCATATGCCCTTCCTTATCTATCTCTTCTCCATTCCCATTGGAGTTCGACCCTTCAACTCCAAAATGAACATCCATTCCTTTTTATTCATCCATGGAACTGGAATCAGTCTGTCCCTCTTCCATTTCTTTGCACTGAGTGTGTAATGTCCCCACTTTGGGACATCATTACATTACATAGGGTTATGATGACCAGAGTAGCCAGATGGAGGTTATAGTGAGTACATAGATTATTGAGAGGTATTTTGGGGTCCGACTCGCATCGCTCATCCCATTTCATCATTATGATCCATTTTGAACAGGTTGGATTTGGTTTCGTTGCATTCCGACGATTTCCATGATTTTGAGTATTTTGAGCTATAAGTTAATTAAATTCACTGAAGAGGTCATTTTGGGCACATTACTTGGAGGAANTCATACAGACTTAAACAGAATTAACAACAATTCAAACTTGCAATGGAATACATGATAACATTTCAAGAAACAGACATGCATCACATATAAATTAAGTACATAATCAATACTTATCTTTTAAAATGGTGTAAAACCACCAACTGCGTTCATACCTTCCACAAACCTCCCATCCTTGGACTGCACTGCGCATCACTCTCAACAGTAGGTCACCCCCGAGATGGGACTAAGCTCCACCTAGCAAGGGAATCCTAGGCTAAGCAAGGTCAACAAGAAGACACATAGTTTATGAGGAAGGATTCTCTACCAGAAGCCACTTATGCCCACTTCTCATATACTCTCATTCCCCACATCCCTGTCCCACCCTAGGAGTATACACCTTCACTGTCACTAAGACAGTCATTTGGCTGCTAAACCTCCCTTGCCTTAGGCTTCAGCAATAGGGAAGACCAGAATTCTCCGAGCTCTGTAGTAGCTACAATACCCCCTCCAAGAGTTCTCACTTCCTCAATGCACTCTCTCACCTGGAGAGAGTCACTCACAGTCCTGACAACCTGCCTCTTCAACTACAACCACCTTCCTCACCTGGAGAGAGTGTTGCACACAATCCTGACAACTTGCTTCTTCAGCTCTGTTCCAACACAAGGACGACCACAGTATGGCTCAGTAAGGAATGAATGAAGGTAGCCAATCACACTCAGCCAAGGGAAAACCCACAGTTAAAACAAACGTGTCATAGACAATTGTGGTATACTCAGGTTTCACAGAAGACACCGACCCAGACAATTAAACACAAGCTCGGATTTGCAGAATGGATAAACTAGGTTCACTTGACACACGGGAGATATGGATCCATCTACAGGTTTTCCACTTGTTTTTAGATGCATGACAAGGAAATTATGCAGAGTTCGATGATGGAGGCCAAATGTAGAGACCATACAGAATTCGTGGGAATACACTATTCGATCACAGAGGTCTCACGGTTTCGAGTTTCAGAGCTGCGTGAGGTATGCAACGATCAGATGTAGAGGTAACATGGTTCAAACCGTGGATGATAGAATGGAGGATGAACCCCCATCACGGCTCCATTCTTGGGTTAAATTGCTTGTTCCTGGGCCGACACATGTCACCCATGAAGCTACTTGCACTCCATCAAGTATGCGTTCCCTTTTTCCAAGAACTTAGGATAAAAAAATATACCTTTCACACCACTTTGGAATAATAATAAATTATTATTCAAGGACTTAATCGCTCAAGCTTAGCCCCTCTTCCAACCTTTCAGCCCCCTCTCCCTTACCCATTTTGCAGAAACTTAGTCCCCCATCACTATTTCTTCATGGTCGGTTGTCATGCAATGATGGTTATATATTATATTAATGATCTGCATAATCACATATACAAAAATCAGGCTCCTGGAATTAACAGTTAGGCTCTCCGGGCTAATAAACACATAAGCCCACCAACTTATCAATAATCGGCTCACTAGCCTACAAAACATGATTACAATTCATAATATCACTGGGGCACTAACGTGGGATATTACAATCCCCTCCCCTTATTTTTTCACTGTCCTTAGTGCAACATTTACATAGCATTAGCAAGATTTTCAAAATTTTCAAAAAGATGCGAGTATTCTACCCACATAGCATGCTCATGTTCCCATGTCGCATCCTCATAACCGTACCAGGTCCACTGGAACTTTACAAGCCCCATGGCTAGATTCCGAAGTTGTTTGCTTTTCTGGTCCAATATGTGCACACGATGCACTTGCAAGACACCTTCTTGCTCCACCTAAATCACATTCCAATCAATTACATGATTAGCATTAGTTATATATTTCTTAAGAAATGAAACATGAAACACATTATGTACAGTCATGGATGTAGGTAATGAAAGAATATATGCAACTGGCCCAATCCTTTCTAGGATTTCAAATGGCCCACAAAATCTGGCTGCCAACTTGGCGCAGTTTCTCAGCTTCAAGGAATTTCTATTAGCTTTCACTTTTAGGAAAACATGCTCTCCCATTTTAAAATCTCTACGGGTTCTGTTTTTTATCAACATAAATTTTCCTCCTGTCTTGGGAAACCTTTAATTTCTTCTTAATTTTTAGCATTTGTTCTTCCATTTCCTTGAGAAACTCTCGCCCAATTACTTCCCTATCATCTAGATTATCCCAACTTACTATAGTATTGCACTTTCTGCCATAAAGTGCTTCAAATGGGATCATCTTCAATGATGCTTGATACCCATTGTTGTAGGTGAATTCTACCAATTGTAGATAGTCTTCCCATTTTGATGGTTTATCCATCACATACATCCTCAGTATGTCTTCTATTACTCAATTCACCCTCTCTGTCTTCCCATCAGACTCAGGATGATAGGCTGTGCTAAAGTTCAGATTCATTACGAACCCCTTGAATAACCCTTTCTAGAAATTTGAGGTAAATTTTGGGTCTCTGTCAGACACAATTATCTTGGGAATATTGTGCAATCGTGCCACTTCCTTCATAAATATGTCGGCAACATCCACTACCTTGTGAGTAGTCTTTAATGGAATGAAATGGTAAGATTTTGTAAGCTTGTCCACCGCCACCATGATTGAATCATGCTACTTTCCAGTTCTGGGAAATCCTGTGATGAAATCCATTGTCAATACTTCTCACTTCCACTCAGGAATGGGTAAAGGCTGGAGCAACCCCGCTAGGTGCTTGTGCTCAGCTTTAACCTTTTGACACTCCATACATCTGGCTATGTATTCAACAATAACTTTCCTCATATCTGGCCAAAATTAATGGCTCTTGACTGTTGCCACAGTTTTCTGATATCCAGGGTACCCAACATATGGCACATTATTCTTTTCATTCAAAATCATAAGTTTCAAGTCCTGGACATTAGGTACATAAATTATGTTCTTGTACATAAGTATTCCATTGGCTTCCAATTTATAATTCTCCACTTTCTGTGGCATCTTACCTTGTTGTATCTTTGCTACCAAATCCCTGTACTACAAATAAGTATTTGCATCCTCCAACATTCTTCTTTTAATATCAGTTCGGTACATGCTAATGGTTGTAGCATGTAATTCATGTATTCTCCTGCTGAGTGCATCAACCACATTATTCTCTTTCCCTTTGATATGCTTGATATCAAAATAGTACTCACAAAGAAACTCCAACCATCTACTCTATCTAGCGTTCAAAGTTGGTTGTTCAAACAAATTCTTCAGACCGTTATGGTCTGTTCTTAGTTCGAACCTCCTTCCCATGTGGTAATGTCTCCATTTCTTTAGAGCATGTACTATGGCTTCCAACTCCAAATCATGAGTGGCATAGTTCTTTTCATTCTCTTTCAACTTTCTGGATTCATAACATATTACGAATCTATTCTGACTGAGGACTCCTCCCAATGCTTCTTTCCATGCATCTATGGACACTACAAAGTATTCATTCGGATCTGCAATCCTTAGGATTGGAGCACTGGTTAACAATTGCTTCAATTGTAGGAAGTTTCTCTCACAATCCTCTATCCACTGAAATTTTTTCTCCTTCGTTTGCAAGGAAGTGATAGGGTGAGCTATTCTCAAGAACCCTTTGATAAACCTTCTGTAATAACCATCTAGACCCCTAAAGGATATGAATTCCGTCATGTTCTTTAGCACTGACCATTTTCTAATGGCCTCAATCTTCTCAGGATATACAACTGTCCCATCCTTCGAAATAATATGCCCAAGTAATGGATCTGCTCCTGATAAAACAAGCACTTTCTCAACTTGGCATATAGTTGGTGCTCTCTTAGCACCTGCAACACCATTCTTAGATGTTGTTCATTCTCTTCCTCCGACTTGGAATACACCAAGATGTCATCCAAAAATACTATGACAAAATTGTTCAGATAGTCTCTGAATACACCATTCATCAAGCACATAAAAACAATGGGTGTGTTCGACAACACAAATGACACCACTGTCAAATCATAATGACCATACCTTGTTCTAAAGGCAGTCTTGCTGATGTCTTCATCCTTTATCCTTACCTGGTGATATCCCAACCTGAGGTCTATCTTCGAAAATATCTTCACATCCTTCAACTGATTGAAGAGGTCATCAATCCTCGATAGAGGATATTTTTTCTTTACAGTTATTTTGTTCAACTATCTAAAATCAATACACAATCTCAACGTCCCATATTTCTTCTTCACGAATAGGACCAGGGAACCCCAAGGTGACACACTTCGGAGTATATACCCCTTCTTTAGAAGCTCTTCAAGCTGCAATTGCAGCTCTTTCAGCTCTAGCGTACTCATTCTGTAAGGAGCTTTCGACACTGGAGCTGCTCCAGGCATCAAGTTTACAGAGAATTCAATATCTCTTTTCGGAGGTAGTCCGGGTACCTCTTGAAATGCATCTTCAAAATATTTTAGTACCACCTGATCTTCAATCTTTGATATCTCATCCTTAGAGGCTTCCTCCACATGGGATGCAAATAATTGACAACCTTTCCTGTAGCACTTCTTCAGCTGCATTGCCGAGATTTATCTGATAGCAAAAACTCTGGGAATTCCTTAGACTATTTTTCGATTTCCTTCCTCATCTAGGAAAGTGAATGCCTTGTTATGACAGTCCAATATGGCATGGTGCTGGTCCAACCAGTCCATCCCAATTAGACAGTCATAAGAACCTAAAGGAAGAACATTCAATTCAACCTTTGTGCTCAGTCCATTCATGTCCACTAGACAAGACTTAACTAACTCAATGACTTTCCTCTTGGTTCTTGTAGCTATATGCACTAACCAATACTTTTCATGTTTTCTTCTCGACAATTATAAACTTTCCACCACTATAGGATCTATATAACTATGGATAGCCCCGTAATCAATTAAAATAGTAAAGGCATGGTTGTTGATCATACCTTCCACTTCAATCATGTGAGACTGATATTCAACTTGCTTGTTGTCCAGGGCTAGGTAGATCCTTGCATTCTACTACCCATTTCCTCCATTGTTTCAGCCTTCTGTACATTGTGGAAAACTCTCACTTTATCATTTCCATGGGGGAAATCTTTGTACCTATGGTTCCCTTTACAACCCCAACATTCCATAGGTGGCGGTCTTGACATTTTCCCACCCATTTCAACCTTCCCGGGCTCTCTAAAAGATGGTTGTCCCTGAGGATTGTTTCTGAAAAAGGGTGGCTTAGTTCCCTTCTTCCTCTGATCCATATTGAATTTCTTATTGCTTCCCAAGCCTTCTGAAAATTAGGCTTCTCTCTTTGCTGCTCATATAAGCATTTCACTCTTCTTATAGTTTCTTCCATAGTCTTAGGGTCATCATACTAAATCTTGTCCCCAATGGAAGGTGGCAGTCCACTCAGATACCTTTGAATATTGACAGTCTCATCTTTGATGAATGGAACATACTTCAACAATTCCAAAAACCTTTGTTCGTATTCATCAATGGTCATGCTACCCAGCTTGAGTTCAAAGGACTCTTTCATCTTTCCGTCGTAGTATCTTTTAGTCAAGTATTTCTTCTCGAAATACCTCTTGAATTCTTTCCAAGTGATATATTTTTCTCTAATGTGTTGTACCTGCACAAGCTAATCCCACCAAATGGATGCCTATCCCTTCAGTTGATACATTGCAATTCTTCCTTCTGCATGAGAGGAATAATTCTACAGTTGGAAATATTTCCTCATGCCAAGGAACCATGTTTTGACATCTTCCTCCTTGTGTTCTCCATCAAATGTAGGAGGCTTAATCTTGTTCATTTCTCCCTTTAGTTCATCCACTCCAGATCTCCTGTTCTTTCTGGTAGGAGACGATCTTGAACTATTGTGTGCCCTCCTCTTGGAGAGACCTTCGGAGTGATGATGGTGTTTACCAACACTCCTTGATATTCTTCCCTCATAAGTATGGTGACTCCTTGTTTTTCTCGAGTTTCTCTCCTTGTCCAACTTATTTTCTATTCTCTCCATACTCTTCATCAAATTTAAGTTGAATTCTCCCTACTGTTCCTTATATTTCATGAGCTTTCTGCTATCTGCTCGATGAGTTTGGGCATCTTTATGCAATCTTTCAATGATTTTCATCATATGCCCTTCCTTATCTATCTCTTCTCCATTCCCATTGGAGTTCGACCCTTCAACTCCAAAATGAACATCCATTCCTTTTTATTCATCCATGGAACTGGAATCAGTCTGTCCCTCTTCCATTTCTTTGCACTGAGTGTGTAATGTCCCCACTTTGGGACATCATTACATTACATAGGGTTATGATGACCAGAGTAGCCAGATGGAGGTTATAGTGAGTACATAGATTATTGAGAGGTATTTTGGGGTCCGACTCGCATCGCTCATCCCATTTCATCATTATGATCCATTTTGAACAGGTTGGATTTGGTTTCGTTGCATTCCGACGATTTCCATGATTTTGAGTATTTTGAGCTATAAGTTAATTAAATTCACTGAAGAGGTCATTTTGGGCACATTACTTGGAGGAACCTCTTAGTGTAATAGCTCATTGGAATCAAGAGGAAAAATACTACATGATACTATGGTGAGAAGTGACTTTCAGTGACCAGGAAATCCCCTAGGAGAGATAAGGCACTTTTCAGAGGTAAAATGGTTAATTAATTAATTAAAGTGATTTAATTAATTAATTAATAATTGAAAAAGAAAACTCATCTTGGAAAGAAAAGGGGATGCAGGAAGTATAAATAAGAGGCAAGGGCATCTATTAATGCATTCATGTATGATTATCATTTTGATATCTGGATTCTAGCTAGAAAGCCCATACCTTGGGGGTTTTGAGGGTTTTGAGGGTTTTGACTTAACAAACCTAGCTTGTCCCACGATTGGTCTCAGGGATTCAATACTCTCCCACACCATTCTAGTTCAGATATACTCAATGCAGGAGGGTTCTACACCAGCCATAGGCACAAGAAGAGAAGGAGGGTGCACCATTGGGGGTTTCCAGCAAGGGGGGCACACCATCCATTGATGGAAGCTCATTCCAGGTGATTGGCAGGGCTTCTAGAGATTCTAGCACCTGGGTTTTCATTGTAGGGCTACGACCATTAGATATAGTGCATTCCATTAGGGTTTTATGTGTCATTTGAATTATTGGATGCATGGGATGAATTGGAGGAGAGGAGCACACTTCAGAAAGTGATTTCATCCATTTGGTAGTCAGATCTTCATCATTTCACTTGGGACTTAACCAGGGAGGTAACCAAGCCCCAATCTATCTTTCTAGTGGTTTTGTGGAGCATTTGGAGGCCTCTAGGAGACAAGCCAAATTATTTAGGGTTTCAGGCATCCAGGGGGGTGCACCATTCCTTGGAGGAGAGTCATATCCATGAGTTTGAGAGGGATCTTGGAGATTTGAGCACCTGGGTTATTCTTGCCTTTACCCGATCTACTATTTGGCATATTTACTGGAGTGATTGGACATCTTTGGCAGTAGGGATAAATTGTTGAGGCTATTCAGTGATCCAACAAGGCATGGCATCTTCCAGCTTGCGGGTTGATACTTCATACGACCTACATCTTTCTTGTATTGGTATTCATAGTGTATTCAGCCTTTGGAGGCTTATAGTATCTTCTTGGAGCATTTTGTAGCAGCTCCTATTGTGTTATTGGATCCATCTGTCGAGCATTCTAGACATACATCTTCATTGTATCAAGTTCTTCTATTTGTGAATAAAATCAGATCTGAGGTGTTTTGGCTTGTCTATCATATTGTTGATCTTGCATATGGTTGAGGTATGTTCCATTACAATATCTTCTTATTTATTTCTCTAACACATATATCAATTCATCATCATAAACCCTAAGGACGAAATCAAGAGGTCAACCTGCAAGTAAACACATACAAACAAGTAAATCAACAAAGTGTTTGACAAAATGCCACAACCAGTAAAAGTTTAAAAAGACACCCAAAACTGTGATGTTCCTTGCATGTTGGCTTGGGAACATTACAGTGGTATCAAAGATTAGAATCTTGCTAGCTGGAGGGGTCTTCCACAAGGATAAATGGATGATATATACCTTGAGATAATATTCTTGGAGATAAAATATTCCATCCTTAGCGAGGATACTAGGGCCTAAATAACCTTTCCACAGTATGTAGCCTTACGATATCCCGGTTGGAGCAAAGATGAGGTTTTACACAGGATCGTCTTAGTAGAGGAAAAGAGATCCAAATACACTACATGGTGGGAAGAACAGAGAGACCCCATGCTCATTAGGAGCATGCAACTTTGCTACAGTTGCAAGGTGCCTTGGGAACAAGATCATAGGTGTAGGGGTAAGGGTCAAAAGCATATTATTGAGGCATGTCATGATAGTGATGATGAGGCATGTGAGGATGGATCGATAGATGATTATCTGGAATAGTCTGATGATGATAGTGACACTTTCACAGAGGCTAGTGATAGTGACTCTTGCACAAAGGCTAGTGATTCTTGCATGCTTGAGGATGATAGTGACCCTTGTGCATTGGAGGAGCAGTGGGATGGACAAGATGATAGAACTTATGGTTTAGCAGTCATATCACAAACTGTTGATGACCTTACACCTTCACAAAGTTGTGACACTAGCGAGGACTCACACGTGTTATCACCTACATATGACCAACTTCCTATGATGACCATGACACATCTATCATCTTTATAGATACCTATGACAACCACATCATATGAGGATAGTCGTAGCATAGAGGATCTGTACGTGAGGGATTCACATCATGGACATGTAGATCCACATATCTAGGAGGAGATACAAGACGTGTATACAATTGACCTTACACATACATATCAACATGAGGAGATTGAATCACAACTTTTGGAGACTCCATTAGTTGAGAAGATTGTGGATACTGACAAGTTGATGGGGCACTTTCTTCCAGGATCATCTTGCAATGATGAGTATGCACTCTTTATCCATCAGGATGACCATATCATGTGTCTGGACACATCTATATGGGATCTAGGCACAGATGATAGTAACAGGGTGAGTGGACAGGAGGATACAATTTCTCACACTGGATACAGTATGATTCAGAGGGAGCTAGCAGTTGAGGATGATGTGCAGTCACATATGGGTAGACCCAGTGGCACAGTAGATAGTGGGAAGTTCAACACTTTATCCTCTATAGAGAGTATTGTTGTGAATACCAGTGATGTCACTAGTAGTGAGAGACGTGAGGCGGCACCTCAACATGACTATGATAAGGAGTCACACCACTTAGAAACACAGTTGAGAGTCAGTGAGGACATGATCATGGCATCCACCAGGCACATTGATGACATGCATGCATTGATGACATATTATTGTTGGACAGCATAAGTGGCACATGGTAGTTCAAATGAGGGATTCACCATGGATGACTTTTACACTCTCAGGGAGAGAGTGTCTATCATGAGGATCGACTACCAGTAGTTGTTGACAGACATGGGCTACCTCTTGGGAATTGGTGAGGTGTATCACAAGGCCTTGAGGGAGTAGGAGTTGGAGATGGACCGAATCACTCAGGAGTTGGAGAGAACTCAAGGATTATTGAGAGGCACATAGACAACCCTTCAAGAATCAGAGTCCACAACAGAGGAGCTTCTTGAGGAGATTCATCAGAGGTCCACTTCATCTATCCTATTGGACATTCAGATATGTCCTTCGGTCAGATGGCTAGAGGATGTTAGTGGTCTAGTAGAGGAGCACTAGTTTATGGAAGACCCTTCCATTTGTGTTTCAAGAGTGGTTGACCTTCAGACATAGGTTGATTCTGTAGTACGCCGAGGATCTATGATGTGACATGATTATATGGAAGACGATATGAGTATGCCGAAGGATACAATGGTGAGTGATAGCACAAAGAGACATGTCGATATGTATGGTGGGATTCAAAGGTGTTTATTGCCTTGCAGGAAGGAGACACACTTAAGGGAGCATGCATGTGCCACTCCTCTGCATCATCACATAGTTAGGGGAGATCACCTTCACCGTATTAGTAGTTGCATGGGAGAAGAGAGGTATAGGTCGGTGGACCAATAGTTGGAGGAGCTACTTCCGGTTGTACTGGATGATTGGGAGTCAGTGATGATCATAGGAGTGTATGTACCATAGATACCAGTGGACAAGATTTTGGTTGAATCCTTGGGATTGAACAAAGCATGTGATATTTTACAGGCCTACAGTTAGCTACAAAGGTTTCTGTTAGCCTTTCTTGACACATTTATCATTGACAACAGCATGAGGAGAGGTAGACGGTGGTAGAGGCAATGGAGAGTGAGTAGGCCAAGACCACCTGACAAGAGTACTTTAATGACATACAATAGGTTAGAGGTGGACCGTGTTAGGCAGATAGTTGAGATTTGGTGCATGATGGTGAGAATCATAGGCCAGGTGAAAATAGATGAGCATAAAGGGATTTCGACAGTGATTAGTCTGACAGAGGAGCAACTAGCAGAGATTGGAAGTGATAAACTTCCAAGTTTTCCATGGGATCTGGGAGTTCATTTTGCTAGCAGGATTTTTTACATCATGTTGACCTAGGTTACACCGGAGAGCCACACACTCCACTTTGGGTTGTTTTGGAATGGGCCTACAGGTACTTTTCCTATGGAGAGAGATATTTTCTCCCTCTTGATCATCATGATCGAGCATGGAGATGGTTGGGCAAGTACTACTTCCACATAGATGTTCTTATAGATGCAGCTTCTGGACAACAAGTCCAAGTGCCACAGGTAATTCATCTTGAGGATCCAGGAGTGGAGGATTCGATATANATATCCTTTCACTTTGTGGCACGAGTTAAGCATCGTCACCTTTTGGGATCTACTATGTTTATTTTATATTTTCTTTAAAAATACTTATTGGTTATTTAGAAAGGGAAAAGAGCTATACTTAGCTAAGCCAAGATAAAAATGGTCTATGCACTAGGTTCCTATGTGTTCATTATAGGAGACCTAATATCATAAGACCGACATTCCTCTAATGCAATTATAATTTTGATGCCAATACTAGAAGAGCATACATGTAGCCAATGGAGGATGAGATATTGTTTATTTCACTATCATTCTTGAAGTCAAAGTTGAAGAACAAGCTTGATAAAAAAGCTTTAAAAACAATATTACACATTTTATGCTAATAAGGCACATGTTATGGGGAGTTTCATGTAACTAAGAAACATGCATGCTTATTGGTGCTTTTACTACATGGAAAAACTAACTTTATATATAATTAAATATCATTTATTTCTTCAATACTTTTATGAAACTCAATTTTGGGAGTTGGTATGTAGTAGGATCCAAGTGACAAACATTGCATTTTCTATTGTTAATTGACTTAAAATGGGTGATAAGAATTTGATTGTGCACCATGCTACTACCAAGTATAAATATACATGATGAAACAATAGCCATCAATATACATCTCTTATTGTTCATGCTTAACTATGGAAGTCTAACTATGAATTTATGTGTCTATTTACTTTTTTATAAGACAATAAAAATATAAGGGATAAAATAGATCTCTCTTCCTCAGAAATGGGTCCTTTTTTAGTACAAATTGATGGTTAGAGAGGAAGTCATGCATGGAATGTGACCTATAAATATTATGATACCATTGGAGTTAATGATACATAGCATTATGTGCGCTCCTTTTTAACAACATCCTATAATCTACGATGAACTTGTTTGAAGGGTCCTTTCATAATCGATGAATCGGTAATAAATAATCCATAATAGAAGTGGTAGAAAAAATATTAATATATCCAGAGTTTGACAAAAGTGGTGGTCAATATCAACACATATGAACTTTGTGGTGAAATACCATTATCATAAAACATTATAGAGGGATATGCAAGAGTGTATAGTGAGAACCTTCACAAACATAATCCCTCACTATACAAGTTCTATGTATTGTACCATACATATTTTCATGAGATGTCACCACTTTGATGTGGTGATTTCTTTGTATGTTTTCATGATGGGATGAATTGATGTACAAGTATTGGTAACACTTTACCCATATCCCCTCATGTGGATGGTCATAGCATGCCCTTTTAGTCCCCATTCTCAGGGTGCTTTTTTTTATTGCTCTAGTCAACTACCCCTTTGGAGGTGATAACTCCCTTTGATGTTAGGAATTTATGTCCTGGAAGGGTATGCAAGAATTCTGAGGTGAATATAATAGAATACATGATTTATGGGGTCCTAACTATTCACTTATTATTTTCTATGAAAAAGTTTATTGTGCTTTGTAAGGGTTGTCACTCCCATGGTTTAGCATACCTTACCCACATCGACCCTCTATTTCTAATGTATGTACCACACTTAGACCTTCAGATATTATTTTGCATATGAATGCATTGGTCACCCTCTCTAAGGCACAAACATGTTATTTTCATTTGCATGGACATCCTCTACACTTGCCATGTGTTAGAAGCCAGAACGTCACCCTCCTTTCAAACTTTTTCTAGCAATTTACTCTGTAAAGGAGGGTCGACTTCATTTGGGGTAACTTCATGAAGACGTTGGGGATATTTGGAGACTAATTTTATGATGTGGAGGTTACTTATATGACTTGGCATGTGATGGGGATCACTTAGAACTTACCTTTTGATGTGGATGCACTTTATTATCACCTTTTGATGGCTTGTTGGGAAAATTGGAGAAAGCTATCCACTTTAGAAGGATATTTTTGGCTTGGGGTGAGATCATACCCCTTATTTGAGGTATACGTTGGATTTTAAGTGGCCAAGAGCTATTCCTTGCCACATTTTAAGCCCTCCCCAAGTCTTTTCAAGTGGAACATTGTACAAAAAAGGCCAAATCATCCCTCAGAGAAGCTTGATATCAATGTTGTTATTGGGGGTTTTATGGCCCATTGTTTGACTTGGAGGGTCACTCCCATGCTTCATGGAGGTTCCTTGACCTTAGGTATGGACATGGTCAATATTCAGAGACATATTTCAAGTATTTATGGACATTATTTGAGTATTTTTGGAGAATATTGTGTTGAAGTTGTCCCCTTTATGAGGGTTTTAAACATGTAAAACATCATTTAATTGTACTTTTTGACTTAGTCTCTAATTTGTGTTGATGACAAGTAATTTTATTTTATTTCTTAGCCTAATTTTAGGGAATAAAGAGTGGAGAGGAGTTGAGATCCTCATCTATAAATATAAACACTTCTCTCACTCATTTTGTTTTGATTTGTTGGAGAACATAGTTGGAGCGATTTAATAGAATACCTTTACTTGGTGTTTTCTTGGTGTCAATTCTTGGACCTCTACCTTTCTTGGTTATTCTTCATGGAAATTCTAAAGACTATTGTGATTTTTCAATGTTCTACATAAAATAGCAACATCAAAGCATTGAGGAGTTATCAACTACTTGGAGGGAGGATGTCTAGGGTTCCTATGTCTTTCTTCTTTCCTAAAACTATTTGGTAAGTAGTTGTCTCTTGTCTTGATTAGTTATATACTCCTTGGCAAGGGTTTCAAGCATTATTTTCATGTATTTTATTAATATTGTTGGTGATGTATATTCTCTTGGGGGGAACCCTTCTTGCAGGGCATTGGTTATCATAGTGTGTCTTGATTAGAAAGAGACTACGAGCCTTATGGACCTAGTGTCTAGTTCTAATTCATAAATGGGGATAACCTATTTTTAGAGGGGAATACTTCATGACCCCATAAATCCCTAGTTGATATAAGGCTAAGCCATAACTTCCAACAATCACCAACCAAACACCCTAAAAACTCTTTTTTATCCTTTTATGTCTTATAAAACATAAAAATACAAAATAAAAACCATCAAAAAACATTATTTCATTGTCGAGTGCAAAGTTAATGGTTTACATGTATTTTCTAGATATCTTTATCCGTGGGTTTATTCTAACTTATAGATTTTTAACTCTAGAAGGAAAATCGACCCTCTTGGATTTTTCTTTATGGTCTTATCTAACATTCTTGTGGCTGATTTAAGGTGTTTATCAATTCTGGAAATTAATTACACCAATAAAAAATAGAATTGGTGAAACCCTAGAGCTAGGGTTTAACCCTAAAAGGGGAAATCTAACCCTACCCTAGTTCATATTTCAATTTGTAATTGTTTATTAAGTTTATATAACACATTATAATGGTGAAATTCATCTCCTAAGATGTTTATTTATGTTATATTTAATTTTTAAGATTTTTGGTGAAACCCTTGGAAGATGCACCACTAGTTTTTGCAAGTTTGAGATAATTGCTTGGATATTATTCATTTGCACTTGAAATTGATCATTGTTGGTTTTTTTTGCAAGTTTTATTCATTTACTTAGCTTAAGTACCTAGGATTCATCATTCCAAATTCTTTTAGGTACTTTTGGGGTACTTTTTCTCATCCAAATATGCAATTTCTTTGTTTTTTTTAATCATAAATTAGATTCTAGAATATTTAGAAAGCATAAATATAGTCCATTTTATAACATTAAATCAAGGTATAACTAAGGTATATCAATGATTCTTGGTTTATGGAACAATATTTCACTCTTGTTCAGTAAAAGGTGTATGTTTCTTCATTTAAAGAGTGAAATCATAGTGTTGGCTTGTATTTTCTTTTGTAACATATTTATTTTATATCTCAAAACTCTTATAATTATCTCCTAAGACTCTTTATATTGTATCTTTAATTCCCTAAGACTTGGTTGAATATTCTTAAGGTATTTATATAGCAAGGGACTGTTCTACTTAACGTATATTGAGGTGTGTAGTTGGAAGTATCGGGATATACCCCTTGGTCTCTAGAAGATGGCGTAAAGTGAAGGGGAGATTGCACTAAGGTGATAGTGGTTTATTTCCTATATTGTGATATCCCCATAGAATCCCCCAATGGATCCTATTTTGGGAGGTAACACATGTCATGGATAGACAATTAGATGGATCAATGGTCTATTATATTTGATAAACCTCCCTACAATAACAAAGAGGTTCCCTTGTAGTTTCTTCAAAAATTATAGAACTAGTTCATCTTGGGTGTCCATGTCAATTATTTTGATGTTGGACAATTACAATGGGTTGGTCTTGGATTTTCTTAGTATTGACCAACCATCAAGTGTAACCCATTGAGAGGGCCACTCACTCCTAGGTGATTTCCTAACCTCCTCCCCCAATCCACCTTATATTGGAGATAGGATTTGAACCACTAGTACTGTTATATTGTCCTTAACACTCAATCTAGTTCAACATAGCATGTTTGTGGTATCTTCCCATTAAGAGACATCATGTGATTATGTGATCCATGGGATCAAATTTTGCTCAAAATTCAAAGTGCTCGGAATTGCTTCAAATTGAACAGGTGTGTAGGCCTCATCATCATGAACCCAACGCAACTCATTTGGGTTCAAACAGATGTCAGATGAGAGAGATATCACGTTCTGTTCAAATCGTCAAACAGGCAAAAAAAATGTGTTGATTGTACAGTCCGTACAGTCCGTATGGATGCTGAAGTGGTCGGGCCATACGACATGTGACAGATGCTGACGTGGCAGGGCATATGACACTTGGCAGGTGTTGGTTGGCAGTTGGATGAAGAATCATTTCTTGACATGTGGCATTGGTGGCGAATGGATTGGTGACACGTGGCCCAAACAATGGCTGCCACGTGTCACCTTGGCTATGGTTTAAAATCTGTGTAGTTGGCAGGAATCAACCCCGTGACCTCTGGGCAGGGAAGAGCCTTGGGAAGGGCCACCCAACCAGCATGCCCACATATGAGTTTTAATATATATATATATATATATATATATATATATATGGTTTGCAATTTATTTAAGTTGCATGTGTTTTGAAATGGGGCGTGGTCTAGGTCGGGGCTTAGCCCCGGCCCCCGGTCATATGTATATGCCATGTAACCACCAGCGTGCATGCGCATTCTGAGCCTTTTTCCATTTTTTTTAAAACATAGCCCCTTTTTGTATGAGCGTGTAGTCACATGGTGACTCATATGCCCACGGGTTTTGGCAGTTAGGGGCTAGGCACGCCCTAACCATCCTACAGTTCACACCATTTTGCGGTTACAGCCGGTGCTATATTTTAACACAAATATGCGTATCGGGGCTAGGTTGAGGAGAGAGAGCTACATTTTGGCGATCCAGAGACAACAAGTTTGAAGGGGAACTTCCAGGAAGCCTATCTTCTTCAATTTTTGGCCAAATGAGGTGCCAAAAAAGCCCACCTAGGGGTTTTTGGACGTTCTGAAGCCATTGGAGCCATCTATTTGGAATTTTGATCATTTTAAAACACATATTTTATCACTTTGAGAAAATAATACAAAAGATCCATTGGAAGATGGACCAAGAGATGTAGCCCAAGAGAGGGGTGAACTCCTTTATCATTTGTTGTGTTATGTGTTTTTTGTTCACTGTTATTTGCTACTGATTATATGCATCTTGAATATTTAATTTCTATAAAATTTGTGTTTGCAAAATTGATCCAATTGCATAAGAAAACTTGAATTAAAACTTGCAAATATTTTCAAGAAACAAGTCTTTATCATTTTCAGATCAAGTTGGTATCAGAGCTTAGATTTTTGAAGACTTGATTATTTGCAATTGTTTTGTTTTCTGATGCTCACAAGGTTGAAACTCATAAGAGGAGAAGGTCAACTTTTCGAGCCAAGTTCTCATCCTTCAAGAAGAAAGATTATATCATGACCTCAAGCTTGAAGGAGGCATTCACCAAGTATGGCTCATGAAGAGAGTCATGAACATATTCCTACAGAAGATGAAGATCTCAGAAAGGCTTTCATGGAAATGAGAGAAATGATGAAAGTCTTGATGGAAGAAAGGAATACAAGGTTGCAAGGTGAAGGCTCCAATCCTTCAAAGCATAAGGGAGACAGTGGTGATAAACCTCCAAATGGAAATGGAGGGAATGGTGCTTCTCCACCACCCTCACCTCCATCTTCCTCTTCTTCTACCAGTTCAAGACCTCTTCCAAATTCTCCAAAGGGACATGGTAAAACTCC
>JZKD02S0154086.1:0-23503 GCA_000966675.3 Picea glauca | reverse complement strand
TAATAAGGATGTTGATTCGCTTGCTAGGATAGCCACTTTATTTCAGCCCTATATTATTAATCCCTATATCCCACATCTAGTTGAGGTCTCTTTTCGCCCACATGTCCCTGATAACATTATTGCCCTGCAAGTTTTTGAAGATGAAGAGCAGATTTTGAAGTTTATGCATTGTGAGAAGAAATTTTCTGATGTTTTGATTGATGAAGTGCAGGATTAGAAGGAAGTTCCATTGATTCAGTTGACATCTAACCATATTCCTATTGGTTTAGTTCCCCTTGAGAGTATATTTGATAGATCAGATAGATTTTTGAATAAAGCCGAAAAAACTAATAAAGTTGATTTTTCCATGCAGGTTGACGACATCAACATTGGTTCTGAGGATTCTCCATGCTACATCAAGATAGGAAAAGCATGCATAGAAAAGGAAAGAAAGGAAATCGTCGAGTTGGTTCGTGAGTACAAGGATGTGCTTGCGTGGTCTTATGACAAGCTGAAGACCTTTGACCAAAAGGTCCTTAACCATGAGATCCCTCTTAAAATGGATGCCAAACCCTTCAAACAGAGGCTCAAATTTAAGAACCCCAAAGTAGCACCTACCATTCATAAAGAACTACAAAAGTTGTATGAAGCGAAAATCATTGAGCAGATTAGATATTCTGAATGGGTTTCAAATTGTGTGCCAGTGAGGAAGAAAAATGGGGAGATCAGAGTGTGCATTGAATTTAGGAACCTGAATAGGGCCTACTTGAAAGATAATTACCCTTTGCTCGGTATGGACCACATATTACAAACAGTTACAGGTTCAGAGATGATGTCCATGCTTGATGGATTTTCAGGTTACAACCAGATTGCAGTGGTTGCGAAAGACGTCATAAGACTGCTTTTATTACGCCTTGGGGCACTTATTCATACATCAGGATGCCCTTTGGCTTGATGAACGCTGGTGCAACATTCCAGCGAGCTATGGACCATGCTTTCAAAGACTTTTATTTAAATTCATAGTTGTTTATCAGGATGACATAACGATTTATTCTAAAAAGAGATCTGACCATATTTCCCATTTGCGTGTTATGTTTGACAGGTGCAGGCAGTTGGGCATTTCGCTCAACCCAAAGAAGTCTCTCATGGGGATGTTTGAGGCCAAGTTGTTGGGCCACACAGTCTCAAAAGGAGTGTGAATTGATCCTAAGAGGGTCAATGGTATACAGGAGGTTCCCTTGCCCAGTAATAAAAAAGTTATTCAATCTTTTATGGGGAAAATTGGTTTTGTACACAGGTTTATCCCCAACTTTGCAGAGATTGTAAAATCCATCACAGATATGTTGAAGAAGGGGCATGACCTGACTTGGAGTGAGGAAGTGAAGCAAGCTTCCGAGAATATCAAACAGGCTCTTTCTCACTCTTCCATTTTAGCTAGTCCTAATTATTCACGTGATTTTTAGATTTTCTCTTTTGCATCTGATCATACGATTGCATGTGTTTTGTTGCAGAAGAACATGGATGGGCATGAGCAGTCGATTGCATATATGGGCAGGTCCTTCCAAGAATCTGAGCTCAAATACAAGCCTATGGAAAAACAGGCCTATGATATGGTCAAGGGGTTGGCCCATTTTAGGCCCTATTTTTGGAACTCACACATTGTAGCATATGTCCCTTTTCCTGAAGTTAAAGATATATTAGCTCAGAAGGAGTGTGCAGGAACTAGAGGGTTGTGGGTGACAAAGATACAGGAGTATGACCTTGAGGTCAAAATTGCCAAAATTGTTAGAGGTCAAGGATTAACCACGCTATTGACTGAGAAGGACTTGGAACCTGAGGTAATTAATCATGTAAATATTATTTATGATGATTTGCAATTTTCTGAATGGTATCGTGACATTATATTTTACTTGCAAAATTTTCCATGTCCTTCTAACTTCAGTAAGACACAAAAGCGATCTCTGCAACTCCATACTGTATTGTCTTTGGCAGGGTCGCTTGGGATGGAGGAGCCCTCATGGGTTGATTTTGAGGTGTTTTCTACCACATGAGACACATTAGATCATGACTGAATTGCAAGCGGGGGTATGTGGTGGACATTTTTCTGCTAGTACCACTGCCCATAAGATCATGCGTGTTGGGTACTATTGGCCAACTTTATTCAGAGACTCATGCCTTTGTCCATGCATGCAAGCCTTGTCAGAGGTTTGAGGGCAAGCAGAGACTTCCAACTTTGCCCTTAGATTCAATTGTGGTAGAGGCTCCCTTCCAGCAGTGGGGATTGGATTTTATTGGACACATTCCACAGGTTTCTAGTGCGGGCCATTCTTGGATATTAGCAGCTACTGACTATTTCACTAGAGGATATTCCTTGAGGAGAATATCCTCACCCGGTTTGGAGTCCCAAAGAAGATCACACCTGATAACGCCAGTGTATTCAGATCAGTTGAGTTGGTGGCCTTCTACCTGATATTTGGTATCACTTTAGCCCATTTGGCTAACTACTACCCACATGGTAATGGATTGGCAGAGTCTTCCAACAAGAACTTGATCCGGATAATCAGAAGAACAGTTGGAGAAAACAAGAGAGCTTGGGACAACAGTCTCAAGTATGCATTATGGGCTGACAGGCTGACAAAGAAGCAATCAACTCGCAAGGCACCTTTCGAGTTGGTTTATGGAGTTGATGTAGTCCTACAAGTTAACTTGATGATTCCATTCCACAAGTTGATTAGAGAGTTCACTACAAATGAGGAGGCCTTGCATGGTCGATTTAATGATCTAATTCAGCTTGAGGAGAATAGATCAGAAGCTTGCACACACTTCATTGAGCATCAGAGACAGGTAAAGAAAGCTTTTGATAAGAGAGCTAAGGGAAAAGTGTTCCAGGTTGGTGATTTAGTCTTACTATGGGACAAGAGAAGGGAGAAGTCAGGAGACCACCAGTAAGTTTGATAGCTTATGGTTGGGTCCATTTAGTATCCATGCTTCAGTGGGTCCCGACACTTTTAGGCTTGACGATTTGGATGGTGATGTCATGCAGCTTCCTGTCAATGGGCAACGTCTTAAACACTTTTTCCAGTGAGGGTCAAAAGCCCTTCAACATTTTTGGGTACTTGCAGGCATTAGATTAGATGTTTTGCATTTTTCTTTNAATGCTGTGTCTCTTGTGATTGTGTATTTCTCAGTGATCTTGGATTATGCTATTGTTATCTAATGAAATGCAAAGAACTATAATAATGGCTTAAACATTAACATAATGATGATTGCATTAAAACTTAAAAGGCATTCCCTTCTCAACAGGTTCTACAGATTTTTACAGCTGTGTTGAAACTTGAAACCACTACAAAACATTTTGGTTATGTAAAGAGATTATATTCATATTTCAGATTAAGAAGGTGATTGAATAGGAATTTATTTAAACATTTAGTACACATTCTGAATCACTATCTGACTGTTTTCACAATGCTTGAGTTGGAATGGTGGAAGAACTGGGCTTGAATGACTATTGGAAACCCATGTACAATATGTAAAAGCTGAGACGACCCCAAAAATGAGAAGAACAAGAGCAATAACCACAAGGATCAGCCCTTTGAAATGTTACATTTCCTGGTTTTTTGACATGGAGACTTTGCTTGCTGTAATGTTGTTGCTGAAAAGACAATAGTTAAATCACCAGAAACCCAAATCAAAACCTATCATACAAAACCCATATTTTGAGCTGCAACTTGTACGGCAGATTTAGATTCAGTGTAATACAAAAAAATAGATGGGAAAAATGATCATATTGTCCAATAATCAATGCCCATTGTCAAAACTTGAAGATACATGCCCAGAATATCTTCGTAATCTGCCTAGAACATCCCTGAAATCTGCCCAGAACATCCCCGAAATCTGTTCAGAACGTCTTGAGGGTGGCCAACAAGTCCCCAAGTCCCCGATGAACACCCCAGTAGTTTGGGGATGTTTCCTAGAGTTCCCCAAGTACCCGAAATGCCGGAACGGTGGGTACAATGTTTTCTTTTTTTTTGGGGGGGGGATGGGTCCCTGTGCAACCTGCTTTTCCTAATTTAGTTTATGTTTTCACGGAGTTGTCTATATTTTGTTGTGAAGCAACTCAAGAATTACTCAAAGTGTTACTTTCTAATGTGAAATCAGAATGTAGAATTGCTATGATGTTGATATATTTGTGGTATTTTCTTTCCGTGCACAAATTAGAGATATTGTCTTTGGCCATCATCAGTGGATTGCTTTGCGTTATTCATTTGATGGATTTATTTTGACTCAAGCTTCTGGTCAACAAGAGCAAGCAGCAACTGCTCTATTTTAGATTTAACACTGGGACAGAATTGTCTTGCCATGCCACAGAAGTCTTGTTTGGTTAAGAAGCCATGAGAGGGGTGTCTGTTACGACAATGTCACCCAGGGCTTGCACCTGGTCCCACAGGTTTTCGCAAGCACAGGCACACACAAGCATGAGCACAAGCACAAGCACATGCACAAGCATGCCATTGTATATAGACTTGAACCTAGGTGGGGGTTATAACAACACCCTGCTTTTACCAACCCAACAAGCCACTGTTGACCATCTGCTGGATTTTGACATTTAAGTGTTTACCATTTGGTTGGGAGCATCCTATAATTACCTTTTCACATGTTGGATAGTCCTTTTTAAGTGTGCATGAACTGAGCATTGTAGTAAAGAAAAAAACATGTTTTCTGTTTGTTTGCTAGCTAGATCGAACAATGCTTAACAGCATGATCATCTGCTTCAGTATCTTTAGAATTTGCACACTGGATTTATGCCAAACAAGAAATTATATTCTTAATGCAATATGTATTTGTGCATTTATAATTACTAAATTGTTCTATGAAGTACATGCTTCCAAGCATACGCACGTAGATAAAAGAAGTTTTACCTTTATGTGTTAAAGTGATTTGCAAACACTATAGATATTATGTGCTCTATATATTTAAGTTTTACTTAGTCGCACAAAGTAGAGGAGTGAAGATGCGACTAAGGTGTAGGAAACCCTTGTCTCCCAACTCGAAACGTTTTGAAACACATTTTGAAACAGCATACAATGCCCCAAAACATTTCGGTAGACGTTTCACAATTTGAAAACATGCTCTAGAACTCAGGCTCACAATTTGAGCTTGTTTGGGCCCAAACAAGGCATGTCTTGGATCCACAAAAGTACTTAAACAGGGAAGAACCCTGAAAAACACATATACAAACAAGATTGTCCTCCTTTTTGGAATCATCATCAACTTCTCATCTTAATTCTTGAAGTTAACGTTGACAATTACTGTTGTAAAATCTTTTACCTTCATTAACCTAGCTTTTAACATTAGAAGTTAATGTGGGATCTCCATTTCAAGATGTTTAGTGATGGAATCAGACCCATTAGACCTCACATTGAGAACCTAGAAATTGGGGTATTTTTCAGCTTTCAGCACACTCAACAGCTTTTCCAGAATTTCAGTGTGTATTCAGAACAAGAGAAAGCAAACTTCAGATGTCTGGACTTAGTCGAGTCAAATCACTGAGATAGATTTCAGATGAACTATGTACTCTTTTGATTATAGTATGATGATTTATAGAGTCTAGAGGCCATTTAGAGCCTCAATCTTTATGTATTTTCATTCAAAACTTCAATTATATGTATTGACGAACTTATATTTCCATGGAATTTTTTTATCTTCACCCTTACATGCTATATACATGAATGAATTTTGCATATTTGATGTCTAATGGTTTGGATCTACATTGATGTACATAGATAATGAGCTATTTAAACACACACACACACATACATACATGCATGCATATTGAAATATTTACATATTTTGTATTTTTTAAGCACTAGGTTTCCTTGTTTCCAAAATTTTAGAGGGGTCACATTTCCATGTTTTATTCAACTTAGAGATACGATGAAGTGGCAAAGGTAGGTTTAAGGTGTACAAGTAAAACTTATACAAGAATAAACTTAGGCTGAGAGAAAATAGAGAGAATAGAATGGAAGAGGACATAGGTTATATGGAAAGCATGTCGGTCATGTATTTGCTAGGCCAGGTTAGTTAGGGTCTTAAGAATGAAGGCCACCATTTTTTTTGTTTAACAGAAATGGGTATATTTTGTATTAAAAATTCGCTGCAGCCATACCGGACAGCAAGTTAATACAAAGAAAAGGAGCAAGTCTGTCTTTAGAACTTCAAGATGTCCCAAAAACTCAAAATGGCTACCCAACAACTGTGCTAGCCGTGCTATCCTGTAGCTATACGTATTAATTTAACTTGTTTACCACCTAATAAACTGTGCTAATTGTAAAACTGTTTTGCAAAATATCACAAATACTAAACATTACATGAAATCATACCTACTAGGGGATTCTTGTTTGATACCAACTTGAGGGTTGGTTATCTGATTAGTGGTCCCCATCTCCATGTCTCCATCCAGGCCTTGGAATTTCTGTGACTCCTCTTTCAGCGAAGTTGCTTGATTTCTGTATGAACCAATGGAAATATTGGGAGGAGGAGCTGAGGACTGCGAACCACTAGCAATTTTCGCTACCCAGTCAGACATAATATCATATTTTGCTTCCAAAGTTTCATACTTTTTGCTACGACTTTCCATGAACGCTGTGAACTCTTTTTCTCTGCTCCTGTGTGCTTCCAACTGATGAGAAGTACTGATAGATCATATGCCGATCTCAAACATGTGTTTCCACAGCTGCCTTGTACTCCCAATCTTCCTTCCATGCTTCCCATTTTCAAACTGAGAGAGCTAATGCATCGTGGACTTTTGAAACATGGCGCTCGCATCTCCTTGTACCCCTTCTCAACTCTGCGGTTTCATAGTGCACACAACAATTGGAATGACTAGCCATGGCGCTAAAATACTCAGATCAGGGGCTGGCTTGGTTGCTCCAGATTCCACAATCGAACTGCTCCTGATCTAGTGCCAATGCCTTTGCCTCATTATATACGGTGACCGCTATTCCCCAAGCAAAGCATAATTCCTGATTTCCTTTGGCATCTAAAATGATCCGCCCCCCTGGCACATGCCTTACCCTAAAATTATGCCTGTAGATGTAACAGTTAGTGTCCGGTCTTAAGGATGACAAGAGGGTGGGCTTTGATCCACTTATGTCTGTGCAGGGAGTGAAATGCAAACCTCACATGTTCAACCACTACATCTGGGTGTCCCCATGGCAACCTCAGGGGCCTGATGCCCTTGTGGGAATTGAACCTTGATCAATGGTAATAAGCTCCTCATTCCTCACTTGTGGATCTAACCCTTTGGGGGAAGGCCACCAAATTTTATCTGAATGCATGTAGAGAGTTTGCTTTCTTTTTGGGAATCTTTTATACAACTCTTGCTGACAGAGAAGTGTTTTTCTGACAATAGCACATAATATACTGGGATTTAGTGATCCTGGCTGCTAAAATTGCGTTAAAGCTGAATTTATTTTTCATTAATGCTGAGATCTGAGGATCAAATGTACACAAGTTTGAGAATATATATTTTTCTTCTATATTATGCGAATATTGTGTTGTAATCGGTCGGTTCATCTTTTGTTAAAAACTGTTTCAATTGGAAGCTGACCATTAAGGATAGAATCACACCAATTCTCTTCTCAAGTTGCAAGCCAAATTACGAGTGTTGGAGTGGAGCCAAAGCTATGCCTTCCAGAAAAGAAGTGTATTGGTTATGAAGTTTTAAAATTTTCTTATCTATGTATTTATTGATTTATGTCATGTATTTGGTTGTGATAAATTAAGTTCTCTTTCATATGGTTTATATATTAACTACTAAGAATTTGACAAGCGCTGAAGCCATATAACACAGGCAATGGATTCTAGGAGGTGCAATTCCCATTTGCATTGAAAATGTCTAAAATTTCTTATATTTTCTTTTCCAGTGCACGAGTATGTCTGATTATTTCTAACAAAAGCCAATAATTTCAGGTGGTTATATGATGCACAAAAGGGAATTTTCCGCCCTGTTTGATGCTGATGCAGTCGATACTTATCCTCAGCCTTTAAGTTGTAATATACATTAGGGGATGATTGCAAGGTCTTAAATCTCTGCAGCCAGGTACAGAAAAATATAATACTCTAATTTGCTACATTGGCTTCTAATGATTTGTCATGTGAGTGAATTTTCAAGTAATAGATCTTGAATAATTTCTTGTTGCTTTTATTGGTACTTTGTTATTTTTTTCACAGAAAATGGAATGTTGTGTCAACTTGTACTGCTGTGACATCTGGACTGAATATTATCTGAAATCTCTTTTATTTTCCTTTTGGTCAAGGAGTAGTACAAAATATTTAAAGAATAACGTATCTTAAGGAGCAAGAGAGTGTGAAAGATAAGTTTTACACCCTTTTCTACAAACAGACTGCTAAAAATATGCAGCATACAGAGATGAGAGAGGAAAGTAGGCACATAATTTGCCATAATTTAAACAACCTATTGAAAGTTGAAACTAGTCTAGTAGGCATCTGCAGTGATTTTCAATTAGCAGTCTGAGTTCCATGCTCTTATGTAGGAGTGGTGTAATCTCTGGTTAGGTCGATTTACTTTTGTCCCCTTTTCTCTCTTCAACTTCAAGCTTTTGTGCTTTGACATGCCAAATTATCCAAAACTTTCTGCTTACTTTACCATTTCTCCATAACCAAGATTTTATATATTGTGTAGTCTCTTTGTTTTCCAATAATTAGTGACATAATTGCTAGCAGCTAAACTATGCTCAGCCATTTCAGGGAAACATCATTTCTATGTGTGCATGAAATTTATGGTAGTATGCTAGGTTCTCTAATCCAATTATTTTCTGTCCATGCACATTCTTCTTGGTTTTGCTGACATTTATTTTGGTAGGATGCTGTTATTTCTGTTCGAAACATTGCTGTGATTTTAGGCCAGTTCATGTGCTGATAGCAGAAATCTGTATTCTTGGTTTATTATATGTCATTCTAATTATGAAATATAGTCTACACAACTTTAGTTAGCAGGGGCTTTCTTCAGGCATAAACATTTCTGTCATAAATTGGAGCATGCCATGAAGAACATAGATTATTGATATACTTACATGAGGATGACCTTTTAACTTCTAAGTAGTCTGTTAAGACAAAAAGATCAGGATTGCATGAAGCCCAGGATAAATTTTGGATAGGATTATTGTTCGAGAGGGATTTCATCTGCAGTGGCCTTATTCAAGCAATTGTCTATCCAGTGTATCCTTCAATATGATCATTCTAAAGAGACAGTCCTCAGTTGTGCAAGCACCTGAGGCCTAAAGATTTTGCTGCCTAATTAGCTGGAAAATGACTTGGTGGTCTTACGAATGTTCTTGTAGATTAGTAAAATAAATTGACTCTTTGTCGAGTCCTTAATTTTATAACATAGTAATCTTATTTAAGTGCTTATACAATTTATGGGATTAATGATGATAATTGGTGTGCTATATTCATTTCAGTTTGTATGTTCAACGGAGTGTTGAAATATATCACCTTAATATATCGCAAGATTTCCAAGGTGGTGATTATATCACCCTAATATATCACAATAGGTTTGAAATTACTATAAAATCATGATATTTTAGGAATATATCATGAGTCAATGCAAAATAACACTCGGTTCACGTCATAAGGCTTTAAGATTCAATTTTTGGATATTTTTTACCTCATTTTGGAAAACATAAATAGGGGATTGAGAACAAAGGAGTTCCTTATTGTCTTCAAGACAGTTTAGGGAAATTGAGTGTTTTCATTGCCATTAGCGAAGCTATTGTGGAGCAGGGATTGATTCTGATCTACCGTTTCCATATTACAAATGATGGATAAAAATTTAAGCTTGTATTTTGTTTATTTTTTGAGATTTACCGCTTCTTGTCGATTTTTAATGGGAGATTTAACACTTATCTAGGTCTGATTTTTCATTTGCAACATTCTTTTGTGTTGATTTCCATTTCTTTTTGTGCCCTAGGTTGCAACAGAATATGGTGCACTGCTTGACCCTCATCATCGATAGAAGTTGAGTTGCAAGTTGTGTGGGAAGGAAATGAACAATGGAATCAATCCCTTGAAATACCACCTTGCCAAAATTATAGGGCATGAAGTGGAATTTTGCCTGCATCTTCCCTGGAAGTTGTCCATATTGCCACTCAATCAATTCTTGATATGGATAAGAAGAAAGAAGAGAGGGAATCATTGTTTTAAATTTTCAGACTATGGTATGCAGATTCTGCTCTCAGAAACTAAACCCTAAAGCCTAGTTAGATTAAAACATCAAATACCAATCAAAACAATAGATCTGAACTACTTTAATCTTCTAACACAGGCTGCTGAAAATAGGAACAATTGAAATACACTAGACATAACCACTCAAAACTACATCTGTATTCTATTATTGCAAAGAAGAAATACACGACACATAAGCTCAATACAAAATTTTGCTAACGAACATAGTGGTGCTCCCCTTCTTTTCCTTTATAGACTTGTAAAAGGCTAAATCTGACACCCTAGGTTTCAAGTCAACTGTAGTACGAGGGAATCAAACCTAGACTTAATTTAGGGGTTTCTATCCTAAGGTCACAATGATTTCACCTCTCTCATTTTGGGTTGGTGCATGCCAACCACAGGGAGGCTACCCTAAGGATGTGCTGCTTGAGAGATAGGATTAAACCTGTAAAACCACAAATCGAACAACACAAAACAAGGGCTTTGAATGAGGGTTAGTTGACCTCACCCAAAACCCACAATAACAATTAAAAGTGGAATTTTTGGTGGAAAACTCAAGCAGAGCGAACTATTGAAATGTAAAGGAGAGAAAATCAGCAAGAAAAGAACACTCCAATGGTGCCAAATCGAACCCCATTGAAGGATTAGCTCCAAACACATGCAATAATTTATAAATCAATTGGAACAACATGAATTTAGGCCAAAAACAACACATAAAACTCTAGATTCATGTCAAATCAGAGGAATGGCTCCATCACAGAGAAAAGCCATGAACTGTTACAATGATCTGCAAAGAACTGAGAATCCAGAGCTAGAACTGAGAGAGAAATGAGAATGAGAGAGCATAGTGCTGCTGCAATAGAGTGATCAACCTCACAACTGTGGAGGAATGCTGAATATATAGCTCACTGAAGAAGGAATTCTCCTTGCTCTTTCCAATCTGGGAAAAGGTCAACCAATAATCATCATCCAAGTGGATCCCTGTCCATCTGCCATGTGTCACTGCATGGATACCTGCTAAATCTGGCGGAGACAACTTTTCCAAGCTTTCTGGTCAAATCTGGGGGAAGTTTGGAGAAGGATGGAGGTGGAATGAGTCAATTTTGTGGAGTAATGAAGGAGATATGGCCAAAAATGTGAGAAGGGCAAACCCTTAGCCTAAAATAGGAAATTAGTTCATGAATTAGGGGAGATAGGGCAAATGGGTGAGAGAGGAGAGGAAAGGAAAGAAAGGGGAAAAGTAGAGAAGGTGAAAAGCTAAAGAAAAAGCTGAAAAAGGGAAAAAGCAAGAAAGCTTGGGAAAAACAAGCTTGGGAAAAACAGGGAAAAGCTAAGAGCAGAAAGCGGAAAAGCTAAGAGCAGAAAGCTGGGAAAAGCTAAAAGCAGAAAGCAGAAAAGCTAAAAGTAGAAAGCTGGGAACAACTAAAAGCAGAAAGCAAAAAAGCTAAAAGCATAAAGCTGCTTAAGGTGTCTTCATAACTTGGAAGCTTTTTCACTTTAATTTATCCTTATTTATCATGTATTGGGTGAACTTGTGGGCCCAACTTTAGGAGGAAGTTTACCCAATTTTATGAGTGTGGGCCCCTCATGGGTCGCCACCTCATCCTGCCACATCATCACTTGTGCCACCTCATCACTGAAAAAACAAACTTGTCCAAATACTCTTGAGTTTATACTCATCGGAAGCAGAATTGGACAAGGACTAAGAATATGCTGTCATATAATTGATATGAGGGGTCTATAATATCATCATGGGAAAGAAGTGTCCCAAAATACCGCAAGACTCTCATACTTTGCCTGAAATTGATAGTTCATCCTGAAATAACCAAGAAAAACATTGGAACGAGCTTTGAACTCAACTCATGTAAGTAACTATCCTCTAACTGACAAGAATAAGAAGCAATGTTCCTGGAAAATCTCTGAATGATAGCTCTGTGTTGTCCGGAAGAACCCGTGAATGCCAACTTGAAAGGATAGATTGGCCTTTGACCATCAAAATCTTAAAGGTGAGATTTTGGGGTCAACAAATGGCGACTCACGGGGCGGGACCCCTGTGGGTCTCGAGAACCCGAAACTTTATGTCTGCAATATTGATACCAATCTTAAATCAATGACCACATCTGAAAGCGTGAAATCCATCCTAAATGAACTGCTTGATACTGTAAAACCAATCATGAAACATACTGAATGATATCGGTAACCTGTCCATTGGGCTATGCAGTCAAACCCGAAGAACAACGAAACTCAAATCGGGACCCCTTTGAAATTCAAGTGGAATGGAAGGTCCTGCAGGATGCTACAATCTGACACTGTTATCTGCTACCACTCGCCAACATGTGCACTGCTCTATGTGGTAAATGTATCGATGTTGACACAAAAGAGACAATCACTTAGTCAGAATCCAATAAGGTAAGCCCCTGCTAAGTGCAAAGGTCACCCACCAATGATGACGATGGAGCCTAAGGCATGAACACACTCTGTCATAATGAAAAATGATCTGGAGTCGAATCATGACAAGAGTCACCTGATCAAGGCCTAATGATACTCAACCATGTCAGGTGCGAAATGACTGCCAATGAGGCTTGCAACCACTAAGGTGTTCAGTACTCCTGGGTTGCCTGTAGATAAGGTGTCAGTGTCGTACAAGGCAACCTACTGGAAAAAGGAGCAATGAGGACTCTTCTTCCCTGGTGCGAAGTAACATAAAGGTGAATCATAATGTGTGGGGGATCAAAACAAGCTCAACCTCGGTATCATATCCCTATGCTGGATGAGGAGACTTTGTAAGATGGAAAAACTTAGTGAAGCAATGATGAAGAGACATACACAATCACCTATGCCTCTCATCCTACCTCCCTAAAATCTACGCCCAAGTGATGGAAATAAGGATCCCTCATCCGGACTGACAATCTAGGCTGACACAAAAATTTGGCACGAGGCCACTCACAAATAAAAGCAAAAAGGCTTCCGGAAAAGCATAAAATCTTTGAAAAGCAGGAGATCCTCCTAGAAAGCAGGGAAATAAAAGAAGGGAAATTTCCTAATCTAACGCAACTCAAACCACATGCTGGCAAAGGGAGAATGGGGCTAACGAATCTAGTCTAAACAAATTACTAAAAAAACAACAAGGAAATCTTCGCTAGGTGAGGAAAAATGACTAAAATGCAAGGAAAAATACGAGGAAAAATAAGAAAAGAAAAATGCAAAACATCTTAATCTAATGCCCGCAAGTACCCAAAAATGTTGAAGGGCTTTTGACCCTCACTGGAAAAAGTGTTTAAGATGTTGCCCATTGACAGGAAGCTGCATGACATCACCATCCAAATCGTCAAGCCTAAAAGTGTTGGGACCCACTGAAGCATGGACACTAAATGGACCCAACCATAAGCTATCAAACTTACTGGTGGTCTCCTGACTTCTCCCTTCTCTTGTCCCATAGTAAGACTAAATCACCAACCTGGAACACTTTTCCCTTAGCTCTNTTGTACCCCTTCTCAACTCTGCGGTTTCATAGTGCACACAACAATTGGAATGACTAGCCATGGCGCTAAAATACTCAGATCAGGGGCTGGCTTGGTTGCTCCAGATTCCACAATCGAACTGCTCCTGATCTAGTGCCAATGCCTTTGCCTCATTATATACGGTGACCGCTATTCCCCAAGCAAAGCATAATTCCTGATTTCCTTTGGCATCTAAAATGATCCGCCCCCCTGGCACATGCCTTACCCTAAAATTATGCCTGTAGATGTAACAGTTAGTGTCCGGTCTTAAGGATGACAAGAGGGTGGGCTTTGATCCACTTATGTCTGTGCAGGGAGTGAAATGCAAACCTCACATGTTCAACCACTACATCTGGGTGTCCCCATGGCAACCTCAGGGGCCTGATGCCCTTGTGGGAATTGAACCTTGATCAATGGTAATAAGCTCCTCATTCCTCACTTGTGGATCTAACCCTTTGGGGGAAGGCCACCAAATTTTATCTGAATGCATGTAGAGAGTTTGCTTTCTTTTTGGGAATCTTTTATACAACTCTTGCTGACAGAGAAGTGTTTTTCTGACAATAGCACATAATATACTGGGATTTAGTGATCCTGGCTGCTAAAATTGCGTTAAAGCTGAATTTATTTTTCATTAATGCTGAGATCTGAGGATCAAATGTACACAAGTTTGAGAATATATATTTTTCTTCTATATTATGCGAATATTGTGTTGTAATCGGTCGGTTCATCTTTTGTTAAAAACTGTTTCAATTGGAAGCTGACCATTAAGGATAGAATCACACCAATTCTCTTCTCAAGTTGCAAGCCAAATTACGAGTGTTGGAGTGGAGCCAAAGCTATGCCTTCCAGAAAAGAAGTGTATTGGTTATGAAGTTTTAAAATTTTCTTATCTATGTATTTATTGATTTATGTCATGTATTTGGTTGTGATAAATTAAGTTCTCTTTCATATGGTTTATATATTAACTACTAAGAATTTGACAAGCGCTGAAGCCATATAACACAGGCAATGGATTCTAGGAGGTGCAATTCCCATTTGCATTGAAAATGTCTAAAATTTCTTATATTTTCTTTTCCAGTGCACGAGTATGTCTGATTATTTCTAACAAAAGCCAATAATTTCAGGTGGTTATATGATGCACAAAAGGGAATTTTCCGCCCTGTTTGATGCTGATGCAGTCGATACTTATCCTCAGCCTTTAAGTTGTAATATACATTAGGGGATGATTGCAAGGTCTTAAATCTCTGCAGCCAGGTACAGAAAAATATAATACTCTAATTTGCTACATTGGCTTCTAATGATTTGTCATGTGAGTGAATTTTCAAGTAATAGATCTTGAATAATTTCTTGTTGCTTTTATTGGTACTTTGTTATTTTTTTCACAGAAAATGGAATGTTGTGTCAACTTGTACTGCTGTGACATCTGGACTGAATATTATCTGAAATCTCTTTTATTTTCCTTTTGGTCAAGGAGTAGTACAAAATATTTAAAGAATAACGTATCTTAAGGAGCAAGAGAGTGTGAAAGATAAGTTTTACACCCTTTTCTACAAACAGACTGCTAAAAATATGCAGCATACAGAGATGAGAGAGGAAAGTAGGCACATAATTTGCCATAATTTAAACAACCTATTGAAAGTTGAAACTAGTCTAGTAGGCATCTGCAGTGATTTTCAATTAGCAGTCTGAGTTCCATGCTCTTATGTAGGAGTGGTGTAATCTCTGGTTAGGTCGATTTACTTTTGTCCCCTTTTCTCTCTTCAACTTCAAGCTTTTGTGCTTTGACATGCCAAATTATCCAAAACTTTCTGCTTACTTTACCATTTCTCCATAACCAAGATTTTATATATTGTGTAGTCTCTTTGTTTTCCAATAATTAGTGACATAATTGCTAGCAGCTAAACTATGCTCAGCCATTTCAGGGAAACATCATTTCTATGTGTGCATGAAATTTATGGTAGTATGCTAGGTTCTCTAATCCAATTATTTTCTGTCCATGCACATTCTTCTTGGTTTTGCTGACATTTATTTTGGTAGGATGCTGTTATTTCTGTTCGAAACATTGCTGTGATTTTAGGCCAGTTCATGTGCTGATAGCAGAAATCTGTATTCTTGGTTTATTATATGTCATTCTAATTATGAAATATAGTCTACACAACTTTAGTTAGCAGGGGCTTTCTTCAGGCATAAACATTTCTGTCATAAATTGGAGCATGCCATGAAGAACATAGATTATTGATATACTTACATGAGGATGACCTTTTAACTTCTAAGTAGTCTGTTAAGACAAAAAGATCAGGATTGCATGAAGCCCAGGATAAATTTTGGATAGGATTATTGTTCGAGAGGGATTTCATCTGCAGTGGCCTTATTCAAGCAATTGTCTATCCAGTGTATCCTTCAATATGATCATTCTAAAGAGACAGTCCTCAGTTGTGCAAGCACCTGAGGCCTAAAGATTTTGCTGCCTAATTAGCTGGAAAATGACTTGGTGGTCTTACGAATGTTCTTGTAGATTAGTAAAATAAATTGACTCTTTGTCGAGTCCTTAATTTTATAACATAGTAATCTTATTTAAGTGCTTATACAATTTATGGGATTAATGATGATAATTGGTGTGCTATATTCATTTCAGTTTGTATGTTCAACGGAGTGTTGAAATATATCACCTTAATATATCGCAAGATTTCCAAGGTGGTGATTATATCACCCTAATATATCACAATAGGTTTGAAATTACTATAAAATCATGATATTTTAGGAATATATCATGAGTCAATGCAAAATAACACTCGGTTCACGTCATAAGGCTTTAAGATTCAATTTTTGGATATTTTTTACCTCATTTTGGAAAACATAAATAGGGGATTGAGAACAAAGGAGTTCCTTATTGTCTTCAAGACAGTTTAGGGAAATTGAGTGTTTTCATTGCCATTAGCGAAGCTATTGTGGAGCAGGGATTGATTCTGATCTACCGTTTCCATATTACAAATGATGGATAAAAATTTAAGCTTGTATTTTGTTTATTTTTTGAGATTTACCGCTTCTTGTCGATTTTTAATGGGAGATTTAACACTTATCTAGGTCTGATTTTTCATTTGCAACATTCTTTTGTGTTGATTTCCATTTCTTTTTGTGCCCTAGGTTGCAACAGAATATGGTGCACTGCTTGACCCTCATCATCGATAGAAGTTGAGTTGCAAGTTGTGTGGGAAGGAAATGAACAATGGAATCAATCCCTTGAAATACCACCTTGCCAAAATTATAGGGCATGAAGTGGAATTTTGCCTGCATCTTCCCTGGAAGTTGTCCATATTGCCACTCAATCAATTCTTGATATGGATAAGAAGAAAGAAGAGAGGGAATCATTGTTTTAAATTTTCAGACTATGGTATGCAGATTCTGCTCTCAGAAACTAAACCCTAAAGCCTAGTTAGATTAAAACATCAAATACCAATCAAAACAATAGATCTGAACTACTTTAATCTTCTAACACAGGCTGCTGAAAATAGGAACAATTGAAATACACTAGACATAACCACTCAAAACTACATCTGTATTCTATTATTGCAAAGAAGAAATACACGACACATAAGCTCAATACAAAATTTTGCTAACGAACATAGTGGTGCTCCCCTTCTTTTCCTTTATAGACTTGTAAAAGGCTAAATCTGACACCCTAGGTTTCAAGTCAACTGTAGTACGAGGGAATCGAACCTAGACTTAATTTAGGGGTTTCCATCCTAAGGTCACAATGATTTCACCCCTCTCATTTTGGGTTGGTGCATGCCAACCACAGGGAGGCTACCCTAAGGATGTGCTGCTTGATAGATAGGATTAAACTTGTAAAACCACAAATCGAACAACACAAAACAAGGGCTTTGAACGAGGGTTAGTTGACCTCACCCAAAACCCACAATAACAATTAAAAGTGGATTTTTTGGTGGAAAACTCAAGCAGAGCGAACTATTGGAAGGAAAAGGAGAGAAAATCAGCAAGAAAAGAACACTCCAATGGTGCCAAATCGAACCCCATTTAAGGATTAGCTCCAAACACATGCAATAATTTATAAATCACTTGAAACAACATGAATTTAGGCCAAAAACAACACATAAAACTCTTTATTCATGTCAAATCAGAGGAATGGCTCCATCACAGAGAAAAGCCATGAACTGTTACAATGATCTCCAAAGAACTGAGAATCCAGAGCTAGAACTGAGAGAGAAATGAGAATGAGAGAGTATAGTGCTGCTGCAATAGAGTGATCAACCTCACAACTGTGGAGGAATGCTGAATATATAGCTCACTGAAGAAGGAATTCTCCTTGCTCTTTCCAATCTGGGAAAAGGTCAACCAATAATCATCATCCAAGTGGATCCCTGTCCATCTGCCATGTGTCACTGCATGGATACCTGCTAAATCTGGCGGAGACAACTTTTCCAAGCTTTCTGGTCAAATCTGGGGGAAGTTTGGAGAAGGATGGAGGTGGAATGAGTCAATTTTGTGGAGTAATGAAGGAGATATGGCCAAAAATGTGAGAAGGGCAAACCCTTAGCCTAAAATAGGAAATTAGTTCATGAATTAGGGGAGATAGGGCAAATGGGTGAGAGAGGAGAGGAAAGGAAAGAAAGGGGAAAAGTAGAGAAGGTGAAAAGCTAAAGAAAAAGCTGAAAAAGGGAAAAAGCAAGAAAGCTTGGGAAAAACAAGCTTGGGAAAAACAGGGAAAAGCTAAGAGCAGAAAGCGGAAAAGCTAAGAGCAGAAAGCTGGGAAAAGCTAAAAGCAGAAAGCAGAAAAGCTAAAAGTAGAAAGCTGGGAACAACTAAAAGCAGAAAGCAAAAAAGCTAAAAGCATAAAGCTGCTTAAGGTGTCTTCATAACTTGGAAGCTTTTTCACTTTAATTTATCCTTATTTATCATGTATTGGGTGAACTTGTGGGCCCAACTTTAGGAGGAAGTTTACCCAATTTTATGAGTGTGGGCCCCTCATGGGTCGCCACCTCATCCTGCCACATCATCACTTGTGCCACCTCATCACTGAAAAAACAAACTTGTCCAAATACTCTTGAGTTTATACTCATCGGAAGCAGAATTGGACAAGGACTAAGAATATGCTGTCATATAATTGATATGAGGGGTCTATAATATCATCATGGGAAAGAAGTGTCCCAAAATACCGCAAGACTCTCATACTTTGCCTGAAATTGATAGTTCATCCTGAAATAACCAAGAAAAACATTGGAACGAGCTTTGAACTCAACTCATGTAAGTAACTATCCTCTAACTGACAAGAATAAGAAGCAATGTTCCTGGAAAATCTCTGAATGATAGCTCTGTGTTGTCCGGAAGAACCCGTGAATGCCAACTTGAAAGGATAGATTGGCCTTTGACCATCAAAATCTTAAAGGTGAGATTTTGGGGTCAACAAATGGCGACTCACGGGGCGGGACCCCTGTGGGTCTCGAGAACCCGAAACTTTATGTCTGCAATATTGATACCAATCTTAAATCAATGACCACATCTGAAAGCGTGAAATCCATCCTAAATGAACTGCTTGATACTGTAAAACCAATCATGAAACATACTGAATGATATCGGTAACCTGTCCATTGGGCTATGCAGTCAAACCCGAAGAACAACGAAACTCAAATCGGGACCCCTTTGAAATTCAAGTGGAATGGAAGGTCCTGCAGGATGCTACAATCTGACACTGTTATCTGCTACCACTCGCCAACATGTGCACTGCTCTATGTGGTAAATGTATCGATGTTGACACAAAAGAGACAATCACTTAGTCAGAATCCAATAAGGTAAGCCCCTGCTAAGTGCAAAGGTCACCCACCAATGATGACGATGGAGCCTAAGGCATGAACACACTCTGTCATAATGAAAAATGATCTGGAGTCGAATCATGACAAGAGTCACCTGATCAAGGCCTAATGATACTCAACCATGTCAGGTGCGAAATGACTGCCAATGAGGCTTGCAACCACTAAGGTGTTCAGTACTCCTGGGTTGCCTGTAGATAAGGTGTCAGTGTCGTACAAGGCAACCTACTGGAAAAAGGAGCAATGAGGACTCTTCTTCCCTGGTGCGAAGTAACATAAAGGTGAATCATAATGTGTGGGGGATCAAAACAAGCTCAACCTCGGTATCATATCCCTATGCTGGATGAGGAGACTTTGTAAGATGGAAAAACTTAGTGAAGCAATGATGAAGAGACATACACAATCACCTATGCCTCTCATCCTACCTCCCTAAAATCTACGCCCAAGTGATGGAAATAAGGATCCCTCATCCGGACTGACAATCTAGGCTGACACAAAAATTTGGCACGAGGCCACTCACAAATAAAAGCAAAAAGGCTTCCGGAAAAGCATAAAATCTTTGAAAAGCAGGAGATCCTCCTAGAAAGCAGGGAAATAAAAGAAGGGAAATTTCCTAATCTAACGCAACTCAAACCACATGCTGGCAAAGGGAGAATGGGGCTAACGAATCTAGTCTAAACAAATTACTAAAAAAACAACAAGGAAATCTTCGCTAGGTGAGGAAAAATGACTAAAATGCAAGGAAAAATACGAGGAAAAATAAGAAAAGAAAAATGCAAAACATCTTAATCTAATGCCCGCAAGTACCCAAAAATGTTGAAGGGCTTTTGACCCTCACTGGAAAAAGTGTTTAAGATGTTGCCCATTGACAGGAAGCTGCATGACATCACCATCCAAATCGTCAAGCCTAAAAGTGTTGGGACCCACTGAAGCATGGACACTAAATGGACCCAACCATAAGCTATCAAACTTACTGGTGGTCTCCTGACTTCTCCCTTCTCTTGTCCCATAGTAAGACTAAATCACCAACCTGGAACACTTTTCCCTTAGCTCTCTTATCAAAAGCTTTCTTTACCTGTCTCTGATGCTCAATGAAGTGTGTGCAAGCTTCTGATCTATTCTCCTCAAGCTGAACTAGATCATTAAATCGACCATGCAAGGCCTCCTCATTTGTAGTGAACTCTCTAATCAACTTGTGTAATGGAATCATCAAGTTAACTTGTAGGACTACATCAACTCCATAAACCAACTCGAAAGGTGCCTTGTGAGTTGATTGCTTCTTTGTCAGCCTATCAGCCCATAATGCATACTTGAGACTATTGTCCCAAGTTCTCTTGTTTTCTCCAACTGTTCTTTTGATTATCCGGATCAAGTTCTTGTTGGAAGACTCTGCCAATCCATTACCATGTGGGTAGTAGTTAGTCGAATGGGCTAAAGTGATACCAAATATCAGGTAGAAGGCCACTAACTCAACTGATCTGAATACACTGGCGTTATCAGGTGTGATCTTCTTTGGGACTCCAAACCAGGTGAGGATATTCTCCTTAAGGAAACAAATAATAGCAACAAAGGATAATGTCTTGAGCGGAATGGCTTCCACCCATCTAGTGAAATAGTCAGTAGCTGCTAATATCCAAGAATGGCCCGCACTAGAAACCTGTGGAATGTGTCCAATAAAATCCTCCAATCCCCACTGCTGGAAGGGAGTCTCTACCACAACTGAATCTAAGGGAAAAGTTGGAAGTCTCTACTTGCCCTCAAACCTCTGACAAGGCTTGCATGCACGGACAAAGGCATGAGTATCTTTGAATAAAGTCGGCCAATAGTACCCAACACACATGATCTTATGGGCAGTGGTACTAGCAGAAAAATGTCCACCACATACCCCCGCTTGCAACTCAGTCATGATCTGATGTGTCTCATGCGGTAGAAAACACCTCAAAATCAACCCATGAGGGCTCCTCCATCCCAAGTGACCCTGCCAAAGACAATACTTGATAGTATGGAGTTGCAGAGATCGCTTCTGTGTCTTACTGAAGTTAGAAGGACATGGAAAATTTTGCAAGTAAAATATAATGTCACGATACCATTCAGAAAATTGCAAATCATCAGAAATAATATTTACATGATTAATTACCTCAGGTTCCAAGTCCTTCTTAGTCAATTGCGTGGTTAATCCTTGATCTCTAACAATTTTGGCAATCTTGACCTCAAGGTCATACTCTTGTATGTTTGTCACCCACAACCCTCTAGTTCCTGCACACTCCTTTTGAGCTAATATATCTTTAACTTCAGGAAAAGGGACATATGCTATAATGTGTGAGTTCCAAAAATAGGGCCTAAAATGGGCCAACCCCTTGACCATAGCATAGGCCTGTTTTTCCATAGGCTTGTATTTGAGCTCAGATTCTTGGAAGGACTTGCCCATATATGAAATCGACTGCTCATGCCCATCCATGTTCTTCTGCAACAAAACACATGCAATCGTATGATCAGATGCAAAAGAGAAAATCTGAAAATCACGTGAATAATTAGGACTAGCTAAAATGGGAGAGTGAGAAAGAGCCTGTTTGATATTCTCGAAAGCTTGCTTCACTTCCTCACTCCAAGTCAGGTCATGCCCCTTATTCAACATATTTGTGATGGATTTTACAATCTCTGCAAAGTTGGGGATAAACCTGTGTACAAAACCAATTTTCCTCATAAAAGATTGAATAACTTTTTTATTACTGGGCAAGGGAACCTCCTGTATACCATTGACCCTCTTAGGATCAATTCACACTCCTTTTGAGACTGTGTGGCCCAACAACTTGGCCTCAAACATCCCCATGAGAGACTTCTTTGGGTTGAGCGAAATGCCCAACTGCCTGCACCTGTCAAACATAACACGCAAATGGGAAATATGGTCAGATCTCTTTTTAGAATAAATCGTTATGTCATCCTGATAAACAACTATGAATTTAAATAAAAGTCTTTGAAAGCATGGTCCATAGCTCGCTGGAATGTTGCACCAGCGTTCATCAAGCCAAAGGGCATCCTGATGTATGAATAAGTGCCCCAAGGCGTAATAAAAGCAGTCTTATGACGTCTTTCGCAACCACTGCAATCTGGTTGTAACCTGAAAATCCATCAAGCATGGACATCATCTCTGAACCTGTAACTGTTTGTAATATGTGGTCCATACCGAGCAAAGGGTAATTATCTTTCAAGTAGGCCCTATTCAGGTTCCTAAATTCAATGCACACTCTGATCTCCCCATTTTTCTTCCTCACTGGCACACAATTTGAAACCCATTCAGAATATCTAATCTGCTCAATGATTTTCGCTTCATACAACTTTTGTAGTTCTTTATGAATGGTAGGTGCTACTTTGGGGTTCTTAAATTTGAGCCTCTGTTTGAAGGGTTTGGCATCCATTTTAAGAGGGATCTCATGGTTAAGGACCTTTTGGTCAAAGGTCTTCAGCTTGTCATAAGACCACGCAAGCACATCCTTGTACTCACGAACCAACTCGACGATTTCCTTTCTTTCCTTTTCTATGCATGCTTTTCCTATCTTGATGTAGCATGGAGAATCCTCAGAACCAATGTTGATGTCGTCAACCTGCATGGAAAAATCAACTTTATTAGTTTTTTCGGCTTTATTCAAAAATCTATCTGATCTATCAAATATACTCTCAAGGGGAACTAAACCAATAGGAATATGGTTAGATGTCAACTGAATCAATGGAACTTCCTTCTAATCCTGCACTTCATCAATCAAAACATCAGAAAATTTCTTCTCACAATGCATAAACTTCAAAATCTGCTCTTCATCTTCAAAAACTTGCAGGGCAATAATGTTATCAGGGACATGTGGGCGAAAAGAGACCTCAACTAGATGTGGGATATAGGGATTAATAATATAGGGCTGAAATAAAGTGGCTATCCTAGCAAGCGAATCAACATCCTTATTA
>JZKD02S0154075.1:0-13329 GCA_000966675.3 Picea glauca | reverse complement strand
AAATGGAAGATTCTAAACCTGTGGGTACATCTATGGTAACTGGATGTAAATTAAGCAAGGATGATGATTCACCTGATGTTGATCAAAGCTCATATCGATCAATGATAGGCAACTTGTTGTACATCACAGCATCTCGCCCAGACATAATGCATGTTGTAGGAATGGTAGGAAGATATCAGGCTACACCTAAATAGAGTCATTTGCAATCTATCAAAAGGATATTCATGTATTTAAAAGAAACAATGACTTATGGTTTGTGGTATCCCATAAATCATAATTTTCAGTTAACTTCTTATTTAGATGCAGATTGGGAAAACTGTGTTGATGAGAGAAAAAGAACCAGTGGAGGAGCATTCTTCTTGGGTGACTCTTTAGTAGCATGGCTTAGTAAAAAGCAAGGTTCCATTTCGTTATCAACCACAGAGGCAGAGTACATTGTTGTTGCTACCTGTTTCTCTCAGGTATTATGGATGATTCAGACACCTGCAAACTTGGAGGTAAAATACACTGCACCGATCCCAATTCATTGTGATAACACTAGTGCCATCAATATGTCTAAAAATCTTGTCTTCCACTCTAAGACCAAGCATATTCCCATAAAATATCATTTTCTGAGAGAGCAGGTCACCAATCAGATTGTTCAGGTCCATTACATTCCCTCTACAGAACAAATTGTAGACATCTTTACTAAACCCCTAGCCAAGACACCTTTTGAATATCTCAGACAGAAGTTGGGTGTCATTCCGTCTCACATATAAGAGAGTCCATCCTATTAGGGGGAGTCCTATATTGGTTTCATATCTGATACCTCCTAAAATTAATGCAACAGCTCAAGGGCAGCATGTTTTCTTTAACATTGATGTCAAAGGGGGAGAAAAGAACAGGGATGCCTTTGTTTCCATCAATGCCAAAGGGGGAGATTGTTGGCATGTTTTACAGACATTGTAGGCTTGTCATTGATGTCAAGTAAAATAACAAATATGGAAGAAAACATGCAAAGGATTGTAGGGAGGTCATTGATGACAAGATCAGAGTAAGAATTGATGAAAAACAATAACAAAGTAAGCTCAGGAGTAATTAGCATAGAGTCGATCACAGTGCCTAAGATTGGGAGGAGAAGTGTCAGTGATCGTTGGATCCCATTTAAATTTTTGAAAGAAGGAGGACCATCAGATCTGATTGTAGATAAGAAGAACACACAGAAGAGGAGAACAGATCTCAGGCGTCAGATCTGAGCATAAGTTCCAACCATCATTGGATCAGGGAGAACCTGCACATTCATTAAAGTGCAAGGAGAAGTGAGTATACAAAATCATGAAAGAAGGAGGATTGTCCATCTACGGGTAGGACACGTGGACATAGATCAACATTTCACTGACTGGAAAGTCAAAGGTATGAAATGCTCCAGCCTTTCACCTCTCGAACTCGCGATATGCAAAATCGCGAAATAATCTCAACCGTTAGATCGAGGCCAAATATGGACCGTTGATCAGGCACAACGAAGGCTCATGGAGTTGCGAACTCTTGATAAAATCTTGACCATTGATCCAAGAGGGATGCGTGGTAGAAGATCAGAGCATGTCAAAGACTCCATTTCGGGGTTTCATGAATCACGACTTGGAGAGGCAAGAAACAATACCACAGGAATGTCGAAATCACGAAATAAGAAATCGCGAAATGATTTGAGCCGTCAGATCAAGGGTTGATTGGGATCGTTGATCCCATGCCATTTCAAAGTTTCACGAATCAGCAGTTGGAAGCGTCAAGAACATTCACCACAGGAATGCCAAAATCATGATTTGCAAAATCGCGAAATGATCTAAGTCGTTGGTTTGAAGAGATCGTGGACCATTGATCTGACCCCCTTTGATGTATTAGAGTCCGGGATTTTGGTTACCGGGAGATGGAGAAGTCAGAGACTCTCAACATCAGGAGTCCCAAAATGTCGAAAAATGAAATCTTGAAAAGCACTTTATGAACAAGCGCTTGGTCATGGCCATGGTCATATAGAGGAAGGAGCTAGCGCAGAAAAGCTCCGTTTCGGAGTTTCAGAGATCGCGACATGGACTAGAGAGACACTTGGCTACATGAAAGCCGAAATGATGAAATATGAAATAAAGGAAAGCTTATGAAGATCATTCAATGGTGCAGATGAAACTGAAGGAGATCGGAGGGCTATTGTTGCACGACACAGTGAACCTGCCAGAAACCAGTGATGAGTTCTACCAGAGGACTCGAAGACACTTCAAGGTGATTAACAGAGGAGGTTAAGAGTCTCAAGATATCATCCAGTAGAAAAAATACTGTTCGTGGAGGCGACCGACAAGTGGATGAGTGTTGAAGCTTGTAACTGAAGCAGAAAGTATAAGCTCGACTATGTCAGAGAAGACGAAGAGTCTCGACTGCCAGAGAGACTGAGGAATCTCAGCATGACATCCAGTGATGTTGAACACGTGGGAAAACCACCAGAAAAGTTGAAGGGTTACCATGATGATTAGACAGAGCACTCGATATGTGGAAGAGATTAACACAGTGTGAGCAGGCAGAGGCATGGCGTACATTGCATGCACAAGGCATACAGAAGCTATAAGTACACGGGACAGAGAAGTGATGAGGTTGTTGTTGCTGAGGTGAAGTAATGCATGTGTGAAGAAGTAAAGGGGTGGTGCAGCAGCTGAAATGGAGAGGAAACAAAAGGTTCATTGAATGGGAATGGCACACAGAGCACAAAAGATAGAAGAATAGAATGGGCAGTGGATGCATGCAGGAAGACGTCTAATCCTATTTGGGGATCGAATGCTCTACCCCACACCCCTGTTCAAGGGTACAACCCTATGAATTACTTGCCTCTACACCAATAACCGAATATGCTTGGATCTTTGCATTATATGAAAACTGCTTATGGTCCCACTGGTTTACCGACTGGACTCCCTCCCCAAAGTCACCAGTACCCGCATGTTAATAGACAGTTACCCTTCTTAGCCACCCTGGACCTCCCAAATCTATCAAGAATTTTAAATGATCCAATCTATCACTCTTCTCAATGGCCTGCCATACCAGCCAAACTACCATCTGACATCCCTAAATTCAATGGTAAACCGGGAGAGGACCCGAACAATCATGTAATGACTTTTCACCTTTGGTGCTCATCCAACTCCTTGATGGATGACTCTATTCGTTTACGCCTTTTTCAGTGAACCCTCACCGGTTCCACCGCGAAGTGGTATATAGAATTACCACGAGGATTCTTCACCGACTTCAACACCCTTGCTATGGCTTTCCTCACCCACTACCAGTTACCCATCCGCTACGAAACGGGAACCAAAATTTTGAGTTCTTTCAAACAAACCAAAGCCACTCATATTTCTGATCACATTCATGAGTCACGACGGAGACGACGTCTCATCAAAATCGAACTTCCCAATCAGTTGCTGGCAGAGTGGTTCATGAAATCATTCATGAATGACAATGCTTGTGACATCGCCATGGGTGGAGTTGACATAGAAGAAAAGGCAATCAGTCGTGCTCAATACCTCAAACTTATTTACTCCCAAACATGTACTCTTTATGACTTACTCCCTAACACACCTCATTCTTCTACTTCTGCTACTTCAACTACTCCTATTGCTTCTCATGCAGCCGACAGTGTGATTGGCACTTTCCATGCCCAACCTCATTCCGTCCAAACCTCTAGCAACAACCCCAAATCCATTTCTTCTAATTTTCAAAATGCTCCGTCTCCTACCCCTCCCACCAACAAGACTTCTGAGGTAAAATCTGTTCAATCTACCCCCGTCGGCAAGAATAAATCCAAAAAAGGAAAGGGTAAGAACAAGGAGGATAAAAATAATCCGCAAACTGAGAAAACTAAGACACAACCTATTAACAATAGGGATAAGCCAAACCCTGATACCCTTGTCTTATCTGTGGTGATGATCACTATACTAAGGATTGTCCAAGACGAGCTGAGGTTTCTAAGTTCCTTCAAGGGACCCCAAAACCGCACACTCCGACCATATTGTCACAACCCTTCCCTTCTCAACAACAGGCCCAATTGGTCATTCATGACCAACCTTCCCCCTCTGATACCTCCCATGTCTTAATGTGTATAGGTGATTCAAAGAAGAATGACATCACACTTACCACTCGAGCCAAAGATTATTCTTCCTCAAAAGAGAAGGTTGATGTCATACCTCCTTCATCGGTCCAACCATCTCCCACGACTCCACCTACCAATGGTCCTCTTCATCTCGAACGATGGAGCCTAGATACAGTCCTTTGCCCTCCTCCAAAGGGTGTTGTTTGAAAATTGGCTTTCAATCCCCATGCACATGCCTCCCAGAACTACAGTATTGTCAAAGATCTAGCCCAAGCATCGTCCGTGATGTCATCCCTCGAAGTCCTTTAGAGTTGTCCTATACAACGGAAGGCACTGTTGAAATGTATTGGTGGAATCGACCCTACGGATACAAATTTAATAATTTTTTACTTGGAAGATCACATTCCAAGGTTACCCCCTCAACTCGCATTCCAAATACAAGTTATTGTCTCCAAAAAAAACATTTGTAGAACAGTAATTGATGAGGGTGCCTCGACGTGTGTCATGTCTATTACCTGTTGGAAAGCCATCGGCTCTCCTCCTTTGATCGAATCCCACAATACGCTCAAATCCTTCAATGGATCTGGTTTTAAGCCTTACGGTGTCCTCCCTTTGTTGCCTATTACATTAGGAGGCAAAACGGTCAACATTGAAGTGGAGGTCTTTGACGCTCCTCTCGATTACAACCTTCTACTTGGTCGTATCTGGATCGATTCCATGCATGTAGTTTTGTCCACTCTTTTCTGTGTCATGTGTTTCCCACATCAAGGAAAAGTAGTTACTGTAGACCAATTGGACTTCTTTCACTCTGAGGCACGTACCGCCAACGTATCGTTCATTGCAAAAAATCCCCCTGGATATGAGAACGTCGGTGTGGGTCTTCTTAAATATTCCTCTTTGATGGGTACTTTCCCCATTCCACCACCCAATGTTCCACATCCATTTGTCGCCTTGATCAACATGATCTCCACCTCTGTTCACAGAACCCCTGTGTCTTACGACCCATGGATGGTACCCAACCCCGGTGATCGTCTTCGATATGGTGACGAAATGCTTTTGAGTCCGGTCGAATCCACTTATCAAGCCATTCAATCGACAACCCATTCTACTCCCTCCCTTGGTGATTTATCTCCGGATCCATTCCACGTCATTTTTCCCACGGACGAGATGATTATGTCTATTATGTCCATGGAAGACACCCCTTGGGATGATGGGCATCATCGTTCCATCCTCTTCCTGGAACAACACACCATCGAGGGTTACCAACGGCTCTTGACCCCGTCGATCGTTGTCGTCATTTCTACCATTCCCGAGTCTACACACGATCTGTTCTACAAAGGGAACTTAAGTAACATCTCACCCACCCTCCCCCTCGACATATCCATAAAACCTAGAATTGTCAAAAATGTGCATATTAGAGCTTCATGTTCCCATAACGAAGTGGTCACCTACAAGTCTCTATTCCAAGAATTTTGTGATGTCTTCACGTGGAGCTATGAAGAAATGCCCAGTCTTGACCCCGACATTGTGGTACATGAAATTAAGACATGCCTGGGTGCTAAACCCATCCGACAACGACTTCGTCCGGTCCACCCACGTAAAGCAACCACTATCAAGCTTGAAGTTGAGAAACTTCTTAAGGCTGGCTTCATTTACCTGATGGCTTTAACTAACTAGGTTTCCAGTCTTGTTCTGATTGACAAGAAGCAAGGCACAATCCGCATGTGCGTTGATTATAGGGACATTAACAAAGCTTGTCCTAAAGACAACTTTCCTACCCCCTTCATTGACCAGATCATTGACGATTGTGCCGAAAGTGAAATATTCTCTTTAATGGATGGTTTCTCTGGATATAATCAAATCAATATCATACCCGCGGACCAACACAAGACCGCTTTTATTTGTCATTGGGGCACTTTCGCCTATCGAAAAATTCCATTCGGTTTAAAGAATGTTGGTGCAAATTTTCAATGTGCTATGTCTTACACCTTTCATGACATAAAGCACATTGTGAAACCATATCTTGTTGTCTTACCCCACTCATTTCATGCACCGTGTAGATCATCCAATACACCTCCGCGCCATTTTCCTTCGATGTCGATTTTACCATATACGCTTGAATCCCCACAAATGTATTTTCTGCGTAGAATCTGACCGACTTCTGGGCTTTATTGTTTCATGTCAAGGGATCAGGGTAGATCCTTTTAAGGTCGAGGTGATTCTCAATCTCCCTCCCCCTCCCTCACTTCGCCAGTTACAAAGTTTGCAAGGGAAGGAAAACTTTCTCTGTCATTTCATCTCGAACTATGCTGAGCTAAATCTTGGATTTACGCGACTGCTCAAGAAAGGTTCTGAGTTTGTATGGGATACCACTACCAAAAAATATTTCGAATCTTTGAAACTATCTTTAACACGTACCCCTCTACTCTTCCCACCTGATTACAGTCGGGAATATTTCCTTTACCTCGCAACCTTGGACTACACCATCGCTATGGTTCTCATCCAGGAGGATGATTCTCATGAGGAACATGTAATCTATTACTTGAGTCGGAGTCTCACGACTACCAAAACCAAGTATTTACATGTTGAAAAACTGGGCTTGGCAGCCGTCCAATTTGTTCAACGTTTCCGACACTATATCCTTTTACGCAAAACTACGCTGATTTCTAACTGCAACCCTATGCAGCACATTCTTACACGTCAACTGCTAGGGAGAAAATACTCCAAATGGATCGTAATACTCGAGGAGTTTGACTTAGAATTTGAACACGCTAAGTCCAAGAAATCATTGGTGTTTGTCGAGTTGATATGCGACCTTCCCTTCTGTGAGACGGAAAAAGTAGCAGAAGATTCATTACCCGATGAATCCCTTTTCCTGATCAGTTTTGATGACCTTTGGTACGGAGATATCATCATATATCTCAACACCTAGACTTTTCGGCCCAATTTGTCTAGCACTGACCATCGTCAAATACTCTACCAAGCCCTTCAGTATATTATCGTCAGTGATACTCTTTATCGTGGTGGGATTGACTTTGTTTTTTGACGCTGCCTCACATTTGACGAAGCCAAGAAATCCTTGAATGACTGCCATTCTGGAGCCCGTGGTGGTCACATGTCTGGGTATGCTACTACCCAGAAGATATTATGAGCAAGGTATTTTTGGCCTTATTTATTCAACGATTGTATAATTGTTGTCCAAAAATGCCATGCTTTCCAAACCTACAACAATAAAAAACGTTCACACCCTGTGGTCTCCGTTGGTCCTTTTGCAAAATGGGGTATCGATTTCATGACATGTCACACTCACTTGGCCAGGGGGCATGGATACATTATTGTAGCCGTCGATTATTTTACGAAATGGGCCAAGGTGATGCCAACATTCGACAATACCGGAAGGACTGTAGCATTATTCATATTCAATCACATCATTTCTCATTTTGGTGTTCCTCAAGCTATCGTTATTGATCACGGTAGCCACTTTAGAAACTTTATGATGTCTGAACTCACTGAAAAGTTGGGCCTTTGCCATGAAAACTCAACACCCTATTACCCACAAGCCAATGGATAAGTTGAAGCAATAAACAAGGTCCTCATTACCATGCTTCGACGAATTATAGGGATTCATGATGTCTGAACTCACTAAAAAGTTGGGCCTTCGCCATGAAAACTCAATACCCTATTACCCACAAGCCAATGGACAAGTTGAAGAAATAAACAAGGTACTCATTACCATGCTTCGACGAATGAAAGGGATTCACAAAACRAGTTGGCACACGATGTTGTTTTCARCATTGYRGGCTTACCGAACATCTGTTAAGTCTGCTACCAGGTTTACACTATTCTAGTTAGTCTATGGTCTAGAAKCCATCTTGCCAATTGAATGTGAGATACCCTCCCTAAAACTAGTCATCAAACTTCTCCCAAACACTTATGCYGAAGAAGAATGKTTGTTGTATCTCATGCAATTAGATGAAACCCGTCGTGATGCCACCCTAGTTATAGAAGCCCAGAAAAAATGCRTCAAAGCCCAATACRACAAACATGYYAGGCCATGCGTTTTCTCCGAAGGCRATCTGGTTCTCCTTTACAAACAAGATCAGGATATGCTAGGAGCCGGAAAATTTTAAGCTATGTGGCGAGGTCCTTATATYGTCAGACGAGTTTTGGAGAAAGGAGCTTACGGGTTGGTKTACTATGATGGTATCCCCTTGAGTGAACCCAGAAATGGGTTGTACTTAAATAAGTACTATGCCTAAGATCACMTGTGCATGAGTGCTTGTATTTTATTGTATCATACTTTTTGTGTGTTACTTTAGTATGATTTTTCGTTATTTGGTCTCTACCCCTGACTGCTTATCTTACGTTGTGCTTGGTTTCAATATGTCGGAGTCTTCGCTACCCTACATTGGTTTCGCCAATGGAGCTAGTCATAGTACTCATACTCTTGTTTCTGCTACATGGGCAATTTACGCACCTACAAACAAACTTAACAATCTGCGAGGTGTGTGCCTCGGTTGTGCAACCAAAACTATTGCGGAATATAGCGTCATCATCAAATTGTTGATTGATGCTATTTCGCTCGATATACACCACCTGGTTATACGACTCGATTCACAACTAGTAGTACTACAACTAAGTAATGTCTATGTTATTCGAAGTCCTACTTTATTATGGGTATATTTACGAATTCTCCTCTTGGAACGTTATTTTGGTTATATCGAATATCAGCACATTCCTAGATGTCTAAATACATTGACTGGTGTTTTATCTAACTATGTGTTAGACAGAMATTTGGGACATTTATAAACCAATCACACATTACATGTATAACACAACACAAAATAAGCCGGTAGAAGTCGTATATATGTATATAATGATCAAAAGTTTTTACAAAWWWTTTTTKTCCAAGGATCAAAATCTAAAAATACGAAGCYCGTAGCTTCTACAAAATAGTGTCACGGATGACGCTCATGATAACACACAACTACTCGGGTTACCCTAYRGAGYAGTCAACTGAGAGACTCARACACACCCACAGTATGGCGCTGATAACATCTCGGAATATCCCCAATAGCAATGTCTAGAACGTCCGCATTCAACCCCTYTAAGTTMTGTTCCACTRCCTCATAGTCTTCGCCATCCCATCTCRCCATTRGAGYCGCTTCTCCTCGCCTTTGAATGGGAGACGTTCCTGGAGGTCGATATGGCCCCACATCTGTGTCATCAAAAAGAAATTTTTGGATTAGTTYTTGGATAAACACAAAAAAATTTCATATGATAAAATTTKCAAAAACATTTAAAAAKAACAAAATKTGTACTTCTTACCTAAKTCACCCCACTGAGCATCCTCAGCCAGGGCCAAATCTAGATCCCCTTGAAAATCTAAACCAGCATATGCATAGTCATCRATCATTAGCATCTGGGGCCTCAACCAATCAAAAAATGAATCATTATACTTGATTATGAGCCCTKCTATGTGTCGAGCCATGAGGTTACACCACCTTAGCATCCTCAGATCTTGTGGGGCYGGTAAACCCCAATCAACCTGTAGTCGCAGCAGTGGGACCCTCTCGAGGAAGAATGACACCAAAAGTGACTCGTACCCAAACTGCTTCAAGTCACCCTTTCTACATTTTGTTAGCTSCCTCTTCATACTACRGAGAATTGCATCCGACCAGTTGAAGACCCGAGGCTTTGTGCACTCTATGGCATATTGGAAATRGCTCTGGAGAGCCATGTTYGGAGCTGYGCTCCCAGCCATGCRTGCAATATTAAACAAKATGKTTCGTAGGGTCAAATATTGGACCCCCCAAATGGAARCCTTACCCTTKCTTCTCTCTACCTTGGGAACACAATATAAACRACAATACTCTCTCATAGGGAGTCTGCCACCTCTACCTCYGGTCAAAGTAGCATGGTATCCACGTCATGACAAYCCCGTTAAAAAATAGATATCCTCGATATCTAGTGTCAKCGTATGGAATCCCACGTGAAATAACTGTTGATYCACATCCCACATGTGGACCAGGTATTCCAACAACYTGAGTTGGCCTCTCATGCTCGGAATCCTGAAGAATTTCAAGAGCCTACAGTCCCAGAGGGAAGCAACTGTACCGGGGTGATTCYCGKYAATGGAATCATCCTCCTCATGTTCTCTTTCTCTCCATTMCAACATCRTGATGGTCAAACRCCTGCAAAAGAKCCATTAGAGGAGAGTCAGCAACTTGTTTCAAACTCCTACATAATTTTTATTSAGAAAAACTTCACTTTAAAATCCATTTTTYAGCCCCARCAGGTGGCCCTTTTGCACAGTGCGAGATTCTCRCAGGTGCCTTGAAGGCCACCTACAAGAATCTTATATTCTCATAGGTCCYGCAAGGCCCAATTGCRAGAACGCTTCAGCGCATGGTCCGACCCTAAAATGGACTTAAAACCCAAAAAATTGCCAATAAAAACCAAAAATAAACCATGGAAAAGTTGAAGGATCAAGAGCTTACCTCGTTGGTTGAAACCATTCGCCGAATGATTGCTTGTGCCTCCCGCAATCGAGAAAATAAATTTGGGGGAAAATGAGGTATGTTGGACAAGTTTTTGGCAAAGTAACAATAAAATGGTAAAAAGTCATTTTCACCTATATTTATTCACTTTTTACCATTTCTTATTGGTTTTTTATATTATTTTTATTGCTTTGCTTATAAAACCTAATGCCCTAATAGCTTTGTGAGTATGGTTTTTTGCAGTAGCAACTTCAAAGTCCGAACGAGGGGGTACGGTTGTTTTTTCTATTTGTCGCATGTACAACTACTTTTTTAGGGTTTTTGTAGGCAAAACCTCGAGCTCAGTCTTCGTTCGTTCTCACGCTCGAAAATATATGAGAATGTAACCGATTATACTTTTTCTTGTCTTTTCGTACTCGTCATGGTATCACAAAAACGACGAACCTAATGGAGTATCCTTTAAGCTCTTTTCATGCTCCATAAAAACAAAAATATTGCCAAGTGATCTTGTTCTCTTCACACTCATTAAATTATTTGAAGAAAATGTTCGACAAGCGATAGTTTATCACTTTTTCGGTCTCATCGAACTTATTTACGAAAAATGAATTGAGAGAGTTCTCTTCAAGTGTTTTTCAGACTCTCAAAACATGAAAAACTCCTGATTTTTCTTTCTTTGGACTCATAAAACAAACATCGAAAGGCCTATATGGGACCGAGCCACTCCTTCCTAGGGTTCATTAAATATACTCTGAGGGACTCATCCGAAGGATGAGCTTACATCGGCAAGCATATGTCATCCTCCACAAGCTTGTGTAAAAATAAAGAGGTACTCGCCAAAAATTGTGGGGGAAATTTTGGGAAAGGGGTGTGTTTTTCATATTCATATTAATGGCAATAAGCATCGCTCTTGAACATGACACCCCCTATTCATCATTTGAATCTGGGTTGGGAAATCCATTTGTCTCTCATTCGACTTGCTACAAGGTTATATCTTGGGTCGTCTTTGAGTCAGTGCTACCAATTTCTTGTTCGTGTCGTTCATATGTTCAAGAGAAGTTCAAACGAGCCCTCTATTGAGTCGGCCATCTACAATTGTCCATTCTTACTATGTTCGCCTTCCCTGTGTCTGTTTCAACCCTTGTTCATACTTTGACTCACCCTCAAAATCTGTTACTTGTTTCGTGTCATTGATGGGGGATACATCAAGGCCCTCCTGTGACGATTCTTGTTCTGTCGACTCCAACTCATTATCCAGAAATAAGACTTAGAAATCATATAGTACCTTGGAACCTGTATGCCTTAATGGCAGGTCTCTTTTCTTTTGACAAGGATTTCACATCATTGATCCTTGATCGAGAGATTTCGTCGAGTGATTGAATTCAGCTCATTCATTCACATTTGTTCGGATTGTACTTTGACACCTTGGGATTCATCGACATCAATGGTGATTTTCCTTGCACTTGTTAACGGTTTCCATCAATGACCGGTAATCAAGTGGTTTCTACCATGTTAGACTTCAACACATGTAATCGCATGGCTAGATTCGTACTTTCAGGTGAAGGGATTGAAGACCCTGGGTCTCATATTTTTTATCCAGGCTGTGATGGACTATGTATGATTTGTATCGGCACATAGATCCACTTTGTATGTCACGTGGCTATGTCATTGTTGAGTACATTTTTATGCTTCCATTTTTCTCTATAAACCATACTTTTGCCTCTATATCCATCCATTTTGCCTTCATTTCATTCCATATTTTCCATGAAACAGCCTATGCAAGGTATATTTGTCATTCTTTAGCTTAAGAATTGAGTTTTCTAAATTTCAGCATTAAAATTGAAAATTTATCAAACATTACAGGATTTGACCAAATCCTGTAAAATCTCTGTGGTTTGTATACTTGCAGGACACCTGGGCGAAATATAAGACTTGGGTTGTGTTCCCTAATGTACAATGATGGATAATGAGCTATCAGATTCAAAATCTGAGCCTTCCAGATGTCTGTTCAACGCTGGTCAAACAGGACCACTTCAGCAGAAAATACCCTGTTTCAGCCTTAAATCTTGGACAGTTTTGGATTTTCATGGGATTTGACCATATATTGTGGATCTAAAGGAGACATTCGACCCTCCTAGGATATTATGGATCTAATCATGATATTTAGGAGACTTATTAGCATTTTTAGTTTTGAGACTCCTGTATAAATACTCTTAAGCCTAGACTAGTAAGACAATCTTGATGTGAATGAAGAAACTTTGGAATTTGCACTCTTGAAGATCGGCTCTGTGTTTTGTTCCTGTGAATGATTATGATATGATGATTTGAATTCTGTTGGAGCTCTTTCTTAGCTGATTCAACTCAAGTGTATCAATGAAGCATTGGAGGGCCCCCTTTGCCAAACTAGTACACTCTTTCTTTGTGTTCTTTTTCAAGTACATGTTTTAGATCAGATCTTGTTGTAGATGAGTTTTATCTTGCTATAGTAGATGAATTTCATAGCTAATTTACATGCTTAATTCTTTCAAGCCTTACTCATATTGTGAATGATTTCTTGAATGAGAATTCAATGTGTAGTTTGCCTTCAAGCATTAAGATAGTCATGAATGCTTTTTGACTTATTTATGATTTCAGTACTTTGATTTGATTTGATGATAGTTGTTAATGAATGAATGAAAGAAGACAATGAATGCATCTCTTGAATAAGAGTTTTGTTCTTCTAACATTTGATAG
>JZKD02S0154053.1:0-23505 GCA_000966675.3 Picea glauca | reverse complement strand
ATATAATATCTTTACTTGATTCACCTCTTCTACCATACATTACCACATATGGTGGCTTCCTTTATTGATATATGGTTTTTTTTGGTGTCTTGCAACATTCTTTTATATATAAGAACCATTTATTTTCAATATTTGTCTTTGATCTATAAGTTACAATAATATGTTTCTTGCTTTTATATTTTTTAACATATTTACTCGATTCACCTCTTCTACCATACGTTGTTACATATGGTGGTTTCCTTTATTGATATACGTTTTTTTTTGTCTCTTGCAACATTCTTTTATATATCAAAACCATTTATTTTCCATGACTATGATATATATTTTTTTCGTCTCTTGCAACATTCTTTTATATATCAAAACCATTTATTTTCAATGGTTATCTTTGATCTATAAGTTAGAATAATATGTTTCTTGCCTTTAATTTTTTTTAACTGTATCTTCATTCATCATGATATATTATTGGATTGCAATTTGTTAAGTATGATGCTGAATTTTATTGTACAAAGTTTAATTTGATAAATTAAATTAAATATGTATTGGATTTTCTAGGATTTTGTTTTAGTCATCTAGGAGTCAAATATTGATAGTGTTGTAGCTACCACTTAGGCATTTATCAATAGATAGATACTTTATGAATTTATTAATAATTATATGTATCAAAGCTTATGTTCCATTCTTAATTAATAACTATATTCTTATTTCTTCCTTTGAGTTAATTATGTGTTGCTATAACTTGAAATTTATTAATCATTGATAATGTTTAATAATGTCCAAGTTTAATTAATCTGAATTTTTTTTTTTTTGTCCAACTTTGGTCAAGGAAATAAGCCATTTTTTTTTTATTGACCCTTATTTTTACAAACTAGACAAATTTTATGGGTGAGTTGGATCGGGGCGATAAAATTCAGATCAATTAGCCAAATGGTCATAATGAGAGTATCGATTGGTCATAATGGTTAATTTCCTTCTGCGGACTTGCTTAGGGCTCTTTGAGGGACAATTGCTTAGGAAAGGTTGAACATGTACTAGAGTTTCCCTGTTGAGTGGGTTTATCTATAAGGGGAAATAGTGATAGTAAATAGAGAAATGGAAGCTAATTGGATCTGTTGAGTGGCTTTATCTATAAGGGGAAATAGTAATACTAAAGAGAGAAATGAAAGATAATTGGATTTTGAGTGGTGATCTATAGCTCATTACATGTGGGGAAAAGGAAACATGATTGGAGGGGAAAATCATATCCTAAATTGAATTTAAAAGGTCAAAATCCTTAATTGACGCATATAAGCAATACCTTGGCTCAAGCCTTCTCATTGGATCATGAATTAGAATAGAGGAATTAGATTAGAGGGTAAAATCAAAATTATGAACATGATATGAAAGGGAAAGATCCATAATCAATGTAGAGGAGAAAGATCCCATATTGGGCTCAGTCAATTGATCATGAATCAGATTATGGATGCATTACCTAAATTTATACTACATTTTTAAGTTAAAAATCTACTTTGTAGTATAATTGTATTTATTGATTAGCATATGCATACATGGAATGATGGGAAAACATCAATTATGTAAGAAAAGAAATGGGAAAGAGAGAAATTCAGAAAGAAAAATCTAACCCATCTCTTTTAGAACCCATATCTCTATACATTATTCATATATGTAGCAATTTGTCATGATTGCATCAATGAAATTGATCATGAAAGGTGATGAACACAAAATTCCTATAGATGACGCATTTTTCATTCTATGAAAATGTGTTGAATGAGAGAAAGAATATTTTAAAAATAGTTAAGTTAATATCTAATTCAATGTAATAATAGTTTTAGAATTATATCCAAGTTTATTTAATTCGAAATTTCAAAATGAAACTCACTCATTTGTGATCATGAAATAATATTTTAAAAATGGTTTAATTCATTTCTAATTTGAATGAGCAAATATTATTAAAAGTATATATGTTCCATCTATACATCAAAGTCTATTTTTACTCTTTTCAAACTTTTTGACCTTTTCATTGAAGTTATATATAAGATGATATGTTTATTTTGAAAATGTTTTTATATCAATTTATTCCATTTTGAAGTAAAAAAAGTGGTTATTTTCAAGTAAAAAATGTAAATGCTTATTAGTCGCAGTCAATTTTGGGAGATTTCATTTATTCAAATAATATTGAACTGGAGAATTTGAAACTAATTGAGTTATATAAAAATCATCATCTTAAACTTTTTAATCACCCAATTCAAAATGTACAATGAGTTGAATGGTACAATCCCAAACTTTTCATTGGAGATTATTTAAAAGTTCAAGATAATTATTTTATAGCACTCATATATTCTCTAGGAGAAAATTTGTTAGAGCAATCAATGCCTATTCTTGGGAGAAAAGTTAAAGGTGGTGATTTTATTAGCTATCACCCTAAAATTCCTTTGGATATGTTGTTTTCAATTTATAACCATTTGGATTAAAAAATAATCTCGTAACAATATTAAATTGAAAAGTTTTTTACTCCAAGATGGTTATAACATAAAAACAATGAATCCAAAAGTATTTTAGGATGAGAAGGGTTTGGTTTCCATGTAATTTTTTTCATTGGTGAACTTCCAATCGATGTTAGTATTGATATGACTAACTTTATTTCTAGGTGGATGGAGACTAATGTCCTTGAATTATCATCTAGTGTTAAATTATATCACAACATTATTAAATTGAAACACTTTTTACTCCAAGATGCTTATGTCGAAAACAACAAGTCCAAAAGTATCTTAGAATGAGAAGGATTTGTTTTTTAGATTAATTGTTTTATTGGTGAACCTTTGATTGGTGTGAGTTATTGATATGACTAACTATGTTTATAAGTAGATGTACATTAATTTCCTTGAATTATAATTTTTTTCTTGGTTAAAATGTGGAAACTTCCACTTGTTTTAGTTGATATATGTATAGAAAATATTAGGACTAAGAGAAATGTAACATAGTAACCATCCATTGATATTTATAAAGACTGTTACTTTTTAGCAAGTTCATTTTACTAATATTTTCTATGTGTGAAATATTTAACATGGTTAATAAGATGTGTCATTTTATTTTTATTTTTATTTGATAAATTCAATAGTACTTTCAACATTTTTTAATAGTATTTCCATATAAAAAAAATTTAACTTATGAAAAAGTTTAAATCAATATTATGTATTTTCTAGATTTTATTATGTTGAAATATTTTGTTGTGAAAATTAAAGTGGGGTCTATAAAAAAACACAGTAATGAGAAATTCAATTATCAAATTATGATTAATATTAAATATTTTGGGTAAATGTTTTTAAACATTGTCTTTATTGGTAGTTGTAATTATGGAAACACAATTCTTGTTGAAAAATCCATGGAAAATAATCTATGGGATGATGTCAAAAGATCTATATAATTACAAAAACTTGTAATTATATAGAAACACATTTCTTATTAATGACTTCATGGAAAGTAATTTGTAGGATGATGAAAAGATCTATAATTAAAAAGACATTATTATGAAGGCATGAAAGATGATTACTTGTAGGTGTTGTGTAATCCATTTAAAAAAAAATGAATTATATGTATTAGATGTGATTGATAATAAAATTGCAAAATCATACTCTGAAAGTATAGATATCGGTTTTCATAATTACAAAATCAGATTCTAAAAGTGTCAATATTGGTTTTCAAAAGTGCAAAATAAAATTATAAAAGTGCTAATATCGAATTTGAAAAGTGGAACATATGAGTTTTAAAAGTGCCGATATTGAATTCTAAAAGTGCACAATTCAATTCTAAAAGTTTCAATATTGAATCCAAAGGCACAATTTTGAAATTCGATATCAACACTTTTGGAACTGGACTTTTCACTTTAGAAACCCCAATTTTGGACTTTAGAAAGGTTGATTTTGTCTTGGATTCAAAGAATATTAGACTAGAATTATTCCAAATTTAATGAAATAGGCCCTTTTCCCTAGAGTATTGTTAGAATAATCAAGAATAATGACCGGGGGGGGGGACTTAATATAGAGTTATTTCAACAATTTTAACCTTCAAGCACTACATAAACATTAACCATTAATCATGTCATTCATCATCACATAAAATCATACACATTGCGAAATTTGTTTTACGTGGAAACCCAACTAGGAGAAAACCATAGAAGCGTTTCTTATGCAGTTTCAATATTTCACAAGCCCCAACTTGAAGGAAGCTCCCACTCCCTGAGTTTTCCAACACCTACTGGAAGGAGACACCAATCCCCTTGGAATATTTTAAATGATGATATAGGATTAAATCAACCTTCAAATACAATCCCAAAATCACTTCTTAAATCTACATACAAATTTACTCAGAACTGTACCTCAAATTTGCAAACTTGTAGGATTCACCATGAGCTCAATTTTCCATTTCTGATTCTAAAGATTTGATCTCAGATATTAGGATTTTTTCTCCTTCTAATGCAGCAAGTGGAATTCAATTTGGACCTATAAAGATTCAAATATAACCATTTTATCTCAAACACTTGTTTGGGACTAGTTTCTAAATTAGTCACAAACCCTAACTTTCAACAAGGATAACTCTGTAACTATAATGAATTAGGATCTAAAACTTGTACCTAATCTTATTTGATATATGCTCTGAAATCACTCCAATTTTTTATCCGTAACTTGTCCTCGAAAAAAAGGTATATCAAAAATGGAAAGATGACTCACTTTGAAGAAGAAAACCCTAGTTTAAAAAACCTCAACTTCCACCGAGTATAACTCCAAACCTGTAATGAGTCAAGACCTAAAATTCGTACCCAAGATTATTTTCTATCCCTTCCAAAACAACTCCAAGTTTAACTATATATATTTTTTAAGTAAGAAGTAAAATATATTAAAAACCTTCCAGAGGCAAAAGGGAAATCCCAAGTACAGTGGTAGTCCTACTATGCTTATTGGGCTGCCCCAACAGAGGGGAAACCAGCCCAATCAGCAGCTTATTCATCAAAATTTTCATAATGCCTACTAACAGTAAAGTCTGAGACTACATAAACATCAACAGAAACTGAAAACAACTGACACAACCTCTATAGCCTAGACGCTTGACATGTAACCTGGCCAGGTGCCTTGGAGATCCCCGGGCGAAGGTTCCTCTTCGACCATCGTCGTTCCGTCCCCCCATTGCACTTAGACCTTCGCAGTGGTGTCAATGTTCTGGCTGCTCCTCGCGGTGTCCTGCATCTGAGACTTGGCCACAGTCTCACTATCATTCCGCTTCCTTCCAATCTCTTCTGCACATTGCATCCCAATATCCTTGCGATGGGTGGTTGCTCTGGGTTCCTGCCTCAAATTTGCACTCCGCGTATCATCTTCGTCGTCAACTGTATCAGCATTTGGTCCAAGCTTGGAGGTCGCTCCTCCCGTGTCTGAGAGGACAGCCTCATGCATAGAGGAGAGGAGCTAGAGGAAGAGCGCTACCTTCTCATTGTTGAGCTGTAGTCGAAACTGCAAATCCTCCACCCCCTGGCGAAGTTCGAAGGCTAAGCCATAGAGGATGGACAACTTGTCCTTTAACTGCTCGCCGTGGACTGTATCCGCATCAGGGTGCTCCGTATGACCTTGCCTGCATGCGGATGAAGGGTTCTGGTCTTCTAAGGTTCCTGGAGGAGCCGAGAAAGGTGGGTGGGGTGGTGCTGCCATTGGTAGTAATTGAAAGATGCGCGAGGCCGAGCTAAGCGGCCGAGGGACGAGTGCAAGGCTGTAGACATGCTCCACCATTTCTGTCGGAAATCGATGTGAGGGGCCAGTGGGAGGTTGAGCAGAGGGAGGAGACGAAGGCCGACGAGGTCTTCAGGGAGATCCTCGTTGTGGCCTCCCTCTCAGCCGTGGCTTGTGGTTAGGCATGGGATGTTCGTTGCAGCGGCCGAAGGTCCAGAGGTGAGGGGGACTCTCCGGGGGGCCGGCAACACTATCCTGAGTCAGCCATGGGCACGGATGGGAGAATTCCTCAAGCCACCAGCATAAACAATGAAACGAAATCAAAAACAACACCATAGAAAATGCGTTGGATGGGAGATGCATTAATGCCCGCTCCATCGACAAGAGGTGTATTAAAGTCGCAGGAGGGTGGCCGGTGGTGGCACGAGCCCATCACATGGCTTCGTGCCCCGTTGTCGTGCTCCATCCTCCTCCAATCGCCAAGTGTTCTCCATTAACACCCCATCCGGGGACCAAGTTTAACTATATTAATCATTCTAGAAAAAATAATTATATCGAAAATTCCAATATGACCTTGAAAGAAAAACCTTAGAATAAATCATCACAAGACTTCATCTTCCCTTGGAATTTCTCCCTTCTTCACTTCATCTTTCCTTGTAAATTTTCTCCTCTAGGATGAAATGTGCTCCTCTTCCTTGGATAGGTAAAATTGGTGTGATCCAAATTCCAAATGAGGGTCCTCTTATTTATATGAGTCTTCTCCACATGAGGGGGTGCGACCAAGGGTCACAACCTTTGGGTTGCACCTCTTCCTTAAGGATGACCGACCTTAGGGGATTATTCACTTTACTTTAGGGGATTATTCTCTTGGATTTATGGGCTTATTCACTTGGATTTAGGGCCTTTTTCTCTTGGATTTAGAGGCTTCTTCACTTGGATTTAGGGGCTTCTTCTCTTGGTTTTAGGGGCTTCTTCAATTGACCTTAGGGGCTTCTTCACTTGGTTTTAGGGCTTCTTCAAGGCTCCTTCAAGGCTCCATTTGTGTACAAATTAAAGTGTGAATTTGGAAAAAACCACATGTATCTCATCCTATGAGGGCCATGCTTAAAATCTATGCCATAAAGGGACCACTTTGGAGTTATATACACTAATGTCAAGGATCCTTCAAGGCTCTTAAAGTCATATTCAAGTGGACACATTATCATCACTTTTAGGGGATTCTGGGATTTTATTTAGGGATTCTTATAAGGTTGACATCGATGACAACCAATTTTCCAACAATATCCCCCTTTGGAGTTTATAGCAACTTAGCAAAAAAATTGTGCTCTCCATGTCTTTGTGCTTTGATCCTAATGATTGTATTGTTGTCTTGTCTTCATGTTGACTCCCCTTGTCTTCATGTTTCTAGTTTTACTATTTTTCTCCCCCCCTTTGAAATCAATGGCAAAGGGTAAGTCCCCTTGACAATATTCCCCTTTTTGTTTTTGGAGAAGATTATGGGAATCAATTTGGAGAAGAAATTACTCCTAGTTTTTGTTGAAGATACTCAAAGGTCTCCCTAGGAAGAGGCTTTGTGAATATGTCTACAATCTGTTTTTTTTTTCCATTGCACTCCAACTTGATATTACTTTATGTTACTTGTTCCCGCAAAAAGTGGAACTTAATAATAATATGTTTGGTCTTGGAATGCATCACTAGATTCTTGGATATTTTTATAGAATTGGTGTTGTCACAGAGTATCGAAATAGGCTCATAATATCTCACTTGTATGTCTTGCAAGGTTTGATTTATCCAGAGAATCTAAGTACAACATGCTGTTGATGCGATATATTATGCTTCTGATGTGGATAAGGATATTGAATATTGCTTCTTTCTCAACCAGGACACTAAGTAGTCACCTAAGTAGAAATCTGCTCCACTTGTACTTCTTTTGTCATCAATACTTCTTGTCCAATCTACATCCATGTAGGAAAATATACTTAACTCATTTCCTTTCGGATACCATAGCCCAAAATCTATTATTTATTTAATATATATGAAGATCCTTTTCACTGCTACAACATGGGTTTCCTTTGGTGCCTCTTGAAATCTTTTGATATGTCCAAGTGCATGCGTTACATCTGGTCTTGAATTTGTCACATAGAATAGAATACCAATAATTTATCTGTAGAGTCTTTGATACGGTTCTTTAGTTTCATAACCTTTTCTCAACTTGAAACTGGTAACTGTAAGAGTACTCACACGTTTACAATCTTCCATTTTGAACTTCGTTAACATTTCCTTGATGTACTTGGTTTGGGAAATGAAAATTCCTTCATATACCTGAGATATCTCGAGTCCCAAGAAGAAAATCAACTCACCAAGAAGGGACATTTCAAATTCATTATGAATATCATTGGAAAACTTTTGACTCAATCTATCATCATCATTTCCAAATATGATGTCATCAACATACACTTCAATACTAATCATACTTCCTTGATCCACTTTTATGTAGAGGTTACTACCTGCATTTCCCCTTATGAATCCTTGTTGTTGTAATTACCTCTCCAATCTTGAGTACCAAGCTCTCAGAGCTTACTTAAATTCATACAAATATTTCTTCAATCCACAAACATAGTCTTGATTTTATGATAGTAGAAACCATTATGGAGTTTTTATGTAGACTTCTTCTTCTAATTATCCATTTAGAAAAGATGATTTTACATCCATCTGATACATTTTGATCCTCTTGGAGAATGCGTAATCCAAGAAAATTTTGATTGCTTCCATTCTGGCCATAGGAGCAAAGGCTTCTTCAAAATCTATTCCTTCAACTTAAGAATATCCTTTGCACACTAGTCTTGCTTTTTTTTTGGTTACATGTCTATCTTCACTTATCTTTTTTCTGAATACCCATTTTGTCCCAATCACATTTTTTCCTTTGGTATTGGAACTAGTTCCCATGTCTCATTCTTCTCTATTTGATTTAGTTATTATTCCATAGCCTTGATCCAATGTTCATAATCTCTAGCTTCCTTAAAGTTACTTGGTTCAACTGTGGACAATAATGAAAAATGTCCTTGTTCAAGTGTCTGTGCTTGCCTTCTTCTTCTGTTTTCTACTCCAAAACTTCTATCTCCAATGTTTTTTTATGGTGGGTGATTCTTCTAAATGTAGCGGTTAGGTTTCCTATAAGGTTTCTAGAAATATTGTTGGTTGTTTTCTTCTTGTTCTGCATCTGTATGATTATATTCTTCATGTTCTCCTTCTTATTCCTCTTCTTCTTTCTTTAGTTCTTCATTTTCATGTTCTTCAAATATTTTTTAATTTATGCTTTCCTTCCTGGTCTTTGCTAGCAGGCAAATCCCCCCATAATTATACCAAGGTTTAAAGTATAGATAGAGAAAATGACTCTCTATAATTCAATATAGTTTCTACACTACCCAAAACATACCAAAATAGATGAACAAAAATAAATGGAAGAGAAGATCAATAACCACACCTTTTATCCAACGTTTGGTGATGATCTCCTCAAGCTCGGTGGCTCCCAAGGCTGCAAGTCTCCTCCCAAAGCTGACCTGCATCCAATACTAGGAAAAAAAGGCTAGAAGCATGCTATTTCTATTCATAAATTAGGGTTAGATATCAATGGTTATGTATAAATCAAAGAAAAGGCATAAAACATCATCATTTGGGACAAGGAAAAGAGATTATTTCATTCATTAATCAAAGATTGAAACTTACAATCCTTGCAGATCGACGCTCCATGAACCCGGTCTATGCTCCTCTTAAAAATTCTCCAAGTGCACCTTCAATAAGCCTCTTCTCACAATCTATTGATCGCCTCAAGGGAAGGGAATGGATTGTATGGAATAAAAGGGGCTAGAGATGGACTCACAAAAGGTTGCAAATGCTTGGGCAAGGAAAGGATTGGAATTTGGGTAGAAATTCACCGTTCTAATGTGTGGTTGTGGAATGAGACCCCAAGACCTCCTTTTATATGACAAAGGATGGTAATTTGGCTGGGGGACGGACTATAGCAGGTGAATTGGTTGGGAAACCTCCAATAGCCCCTAAATTCCACCGAATTCCTTACAACTTTTTAATTTTTGCAACCTTTGGCGGTATACGCGGGTTGTTTAGTGTGCAAAAACAATATGTACGTGGACTTTCCAGCATGCAAAAAGCATATGTATGCGGGCAATAGTGCAACAGGGCGCGTACATGCTCTAAAAAATGATTTTTTAAATACAGTTCCTCAATAGTGATTTGGAAAATTATGCAAGTAAGAAAGACAATCTCATGTATGCATGAGTAGGGCATTTTAGGGATATAAAATATGCCCCCTAATGTATGAGGTTAGAAGAGAAACTGATGGACGAAATACATTACAATATCTTCACCAATGAGAATGCACGAAATCAAGTGAGCCCGGGACCTGAGTTCAGGAGGTGCCATCTGCAAAACAAAAATTGTCTCTCCAAGGTGAGCATACCCATGCTAGGGATGAACTAAATCATGGATGGAAATAAAATGCACTACAGATACATGTCATATAACTATATAAAGTGTAGTCGCAAGAAATACACAACGGATCTATAACTCAAAATTAGTCAAAGATATGTCGATGCAATATGTATCTTCAAGAAGCTAGTGACACCTATGGCTGGAGATGAAGTCTTCATAGCTCGAGCAGAAACTTCAAGATATTCAAAACTAAGGTAGGAGTACAATGGGAGTGTAAGAATCACTACTCTAAGGTCTTCGATAATGCGTTGGTAAAATACTGGAGGATCTCGATGATCAGGGAGAGAACTTCATTGATTTTGAATCTGGAATTAATTGGAGTCTTGAGATGGCTGACTCGTGAAATTCAAGAGACAAACTATAGAGAGGTTGACTCAGGTTGGGTAAAAATTCCCTTGGAAAAAAGCACAAAAGATGATTAGACTCAGACAGTATGACATTGACATAAGTTTGTGATGTGGGAGGCAATGCAAACTCTCCATATGTTTGAAAGAGTAACCAAATGAAGGAGGACACAAATATATGTAACGAGAACAACTTCCAAAGGTCATACTAGATCCCAATGCTTGAAAAAGAAATGGAAGGATGTGATTTGTGCAAGGGCGACTATCTTTGTTGCCAAAAAAAAAATGTGTATTTCCCGTCCCCTCTTTTTGGAATATTTGATTTTTTTGTCTTTTTCAATTTTTAAAGAGCTTGAAAAAGAATAAAATAATGCTATGTTAAAAAGGAGGAAGGAGCGTCGCAATAAGAAAACTGGTTCCAAGCGCATGGAACATACTAATGCTCAAAGAAGGGAGACATGTGCAAGATAAGTACACTCGGGGAAAATTCCTCCATGGGTCAAGGTGTCAAGTCGTGGAGGCAAGAAGTGTTGCAAGGCTTGCATATAAGGAATGCTTCAAAGGTTTAGTTGGGAGAAATATGGAGCCAGAATTAGGCCAAAGACGCAAAGACGCAAAGAAGAGACCCACAATGCGATTAAGTATGACATAGTGAGACCCCTTCTATGTAAATTTTTACGAGCCCAAAGAAGGTAAGCTCGATAGTTTTTTCACATTTAGAGAGTCTGAAAAAATGAAAAAGAAGACACCAGGGAGTACCTTTTTCGGAGTTAGTCTAATCAGTTTGAAAAAGGGTTAAACTTGCACCGAAAATACATCTTTTCAAAACGATTTTAACGAGTGTGACAAAGACAAGATCACTTGGAAATATGTTCAATTTTAAGGATTCTGAAAAGAGCTTAACTATGGACTCACATCCTTTTTCTGAATTTAGTCTCCTTAGCCGGAAAAAGTATAAAAGTAACTGAGGATAACTCTCCCAGCGAGACGAATCTCCCGAGGTGTACATTTTTCCGCTATAATATACTGGATGGAAAAAGGGTTAAACTAATTCCAAGTATATGTTCTTCTGGACCAATTTTAACGAGTGTGAAGGAACAAGGTCACTCGACGATATTTGCAATTTTAGGGAGTCTGAAAAGAGATTAATTATGGACTCCGGGGGGGTTCCTTTTTCGTAAGTAATCTCCAAGACCCGAAAAAGGTGATAAACCAAAACCAAGGAGAATGTTCCTTTTTCGAAGATTTAGTCCCTTAGGCCCAAAAAAGGGTTAAACTTACATCTGAGAATACTCTTCTAGCGAACTGAAGTTCCTAGACCATGCATTTATTCATAAAATTATCCACCCATGCTGAAAAAGGGGTAAACTACCACCAGACAAATGTGCCTTCAAATTTGAGTTTGGTGAGCATGAAGGGAAACAAGATCCCTCGATAATATTTTCATTTTTAGAGAGTCTGAAAAGGGCTTAAAGAAGACTCTAGGGGGATACTTTTCTCAAGTAATCTAGACAAGATCGAAAATAATAAATACAATATTGTTGGATGTTTCTTTCAAATTTTAAAGTGAGATTGAAAGACAACAAAGCGTGTTCCTTAGGGAGTCCCAAGGGTAAGGCCAAGAATGATGACTAGCAAAAAGAATGAGGCTTCGATATGTAATCATGATGGTACTAATCAAGGAATCCCAATCCTATAGTCAAAACTGACAACATGGATGCAAAAAATACAACAAAGGATCTACCTAGGGCATACATGTAAAGGTAGGCTCTACCACCTAATTTATGAAACTTCTAGAGCAACATATAAGGTTCTGTGTCGCACTTCGGTGGGGTCGATCCTATGGAAAAGAGAAAAATACAATGATATGTAGAAAGTGGGAATGAAATCCTAACTTATATGCAAAAGTTGGAAAAAATGACTTTTACAAAAGGATGTAAAAAATGTAACCAATCCCAAAAATAATTACCAAAACAAAAGGAGAAAAGTACCGAAATGACCAATACATAACTGAGAAGTGAATTCGAGTAACCACCAAGCCAGGAAAAATGACAAAGGGGACCAAAAAGGGGAAAAAGGGGCCAAAAAAAGTCCATAAATAGATGTGGAAAACTCATTCTTACCATTGCAAATTGGAAATTAACCAAAAGGTCAAAAAAAAAAATTGTTAAAAGAGTGGATTCTGAGAGCTACAGTGGACGAAACAACCTTATATTTGGACGAAGTAAATACAAACTACCTATTATTGTATTTAAATACCTCCTTCTTAGTTTAATTTTGATTTTGGGAGGGGCACGATCATGTAAAGAGGGCGTGATTGCATGTACGTGGCCTTCCCAAGGTCATCCCATGTGTGTACTCGGGTTGAATAATAAGCAGTCTGAGGACATACGCAACTGTGTGGTAAACATCCCGCGTACACCGTCCTTTATATTGAAAAAATAAAAAAACAAGTATTAAATCTTCTCCACTTTTTTCATGTGACGAGATGTATGTTCACTGGAGGGAGAGAGAGCATGAGGAGCTTGATATATTGGTCGAGGAGGACCCTGTCGCCATTTCCGCATTGAAACGGTGTAGGTTATGAAATTTCTTCCAATGTCCATTTATGAGGGCACAACCGAGGCTACTCAATCCTCTCGTGGAGTATTGGCATCCTGATGCAGAGGCATTTATGTTGGAGGTTCAATCACTGACCCTGACTACAGATGACATATACTTTCTGAATGGCCTCTCAAGAAGAGGGGAATCAGTTAACTTGAGGACTTTTCCTTCGGGGTCATTCAACATTAAGGATTACATCCACATGTACTCTGAGGTTGGCACTGAGAAAGTGGGTTCTCAAGTGTTGATCCACAAGATCACCAGCCTCTCTTTACGAGTGATCCTACTTTTGATCGGGTGGATTACTAGATTCGCATCACTCCATCAAGCCTCACGTGCATATATGAATTGTGCTATTCAGTGTTTGGAGGTAACCATTTTTTACTAGAATACCACCATTCTTGTATGCATTAAGAGACAACACACAGAGTGTCGTCGACGTACCAACAAGAACTTCGGGTTTGGTACCATTCTATGCTCCTTATTCTTTGAGAGGGTGCCCAATCTCAGTCCCATAGAGATAGTATAGAAGGATGTATCCTCCTTCTCAGCAGTGAGCAGGTGGGAAGCTTTACTACATAGACAGGGTGGAGGGAGGAATATAAAGGCTTTTGATGACAAGTTTTTGACTGGTGGTCACGTCATATCTCGGTGATCGAGGATTACCCCTATGCAGGGATAATATTCATTAGATATCCATACATGCCTGTGCCTCCCGTAGAGGAGTGTGGCAAGATAGGTAACATATATTTTTAAATTTTATTAAATTTTTAATTTGCATATATATCCTTTTTATGTGTGTCTAGAGCACTAACTCATAAATTTGTTATGTACATATGTGGGGCCTGTTCGACCGATAGACTTCACCAGGATTTGACATCATCCTCAACCAGAGGCAGGACCAATAGTGGAAAGAGGACCAACAGCTATGGGAGGACCCCCATCTGGAGAGGTTGATAGAGTCTTATGACGAGTGGAGAGGAACCTCACTACTCTCACTTGTTCCATTCCTATGGCCGAGATCGAGGATCTCCTCCCGGCTATGTAGCAACATGTAGTATGGGTGCCTTGGACTTGGGTCTAGCTATTCCATCATCTCGCGAATGCTGTCGTTCACTAAAATAGGGCCAATGAGCCTTGACCTTATATAATGTTGGACCATTGATGTGTCGGGGAAACTTTTTGTACTATATATATTTTTTGAGCGTATAAGTCGAGTGATGTAGACCAACAAATTTTGAGGCTTTCATGCCCACTTTTGTACTCATAACACTATTTTTTGGACACACACACACACACATATATATACATCTTTCTTGCTTTATGGATAACATTTTTTACAAATGTATTTACATGTGTATGTGTGTGATTTTCTATTTACATGTGAGCAATATGCCAATCTAAAACTTGATTAACTAGAGTATCTGTTAAATGATTATATATCCTAGGAACATGAATATACGTAATGTAATCAAAAGATCGTTCTAAGAGATGCACCCTAAGGAATTTTTGGTGAAGAGTGGGATCATAAATGTGATAAACCCTATTAAATTGGGACACAACCAACCGAGCATCTAAGTAAACCCGAAGGCGAGAAATTCCATGTGAAAAAAAATCACATAGCAATTCTATTACTGCGATGTACTGCGACAATTTTATTGGTTGCGTCGCCTAGACAAATACCTATGGAAGATAGAAACTGACCTCCAGGTGTAAAAATCACCCAAGCTGCGGAAGAAAGACTCCAAGTGTGTCATCTAGCACCGTTCTTGAATCCAAAGTAAACCTCCAATTCACTTGACATCTACCACAGTGAAAAATAAGACATAAATAATTTCACGTCCATAAGAAAGAAGGACAAAAATGTATAAGAGACTATAAATATATACAAGAAGACACCCAGGTGACCAACCTAAGAGTAATACTTCTTAAGGTAGAGCCTATTTCTAGGATTTGCTAAATCATTTCCCTCAAAATAAACTAGAAGGTAAGTGCCCTTCTCTAAGACCTATTTCACAATGAAAGGTATGAACCACATGGGTTTGAACTTGCCTTCCCCCAGGGGATATTTTTCTTGATCAAAGACCAGGACAAGATCACCTTCGGAGAAAATCCGAGGGTGAAAGAACTGATCATACTGAAACTTGATTCATTTCTTATGAGCCTCATTGGATAAGGATACATCACGATGCTACTCATTGAGTTGCTTGATATATACAAGGAATTCCTCAAGCGGTGAAGTGTCTGGCAATAACTCCACTGCAAAATTTAAAGAAGGGATATAACATTCAATAGGTAAGACTGCTTCTAGCCCGTATACGAGTTGAAAAGGTGAAAAACCTATGGCAATATTCACAGATGTTCGATAGGCCCACAACGTTGAATAAAACATCAAATTCCAATTAGACTTAGCATAATTGATCGTCCGTTGAAGAATAGTCTTAAGAGACTTATTCACAGCTTCAACCTGACCATTCTCTTGTAGGTAGTAGGGTGATGAATGTTCATGTTTGAACCCGAGATTTGATGTTAAGTCAGTCATCATTCTATTCTGGAAGTGACTTCCATGGTTAGTGACAATCTCTTTTGGGATATCGAACCTTGCTACTATCTGATTAAATATGAAAAGAGACGTAGTTTCACCATCATTTCTAAACGATAGCATATCTTCGACCCACTTCATAAAGTAGTCTACTACTACGATGATGTAACAATGCCCCCTGGATGAGGTTGGGTAACATGTAGTAAATTCAATCCACCACTTGGTGAAAGTACCAACAACAATGATTGGAAACATAGGAGAAGGGTGTGCTCGCATCTTCCAATAGGATATCTGGCATGGGTGGAACTTCTTGAATGCCTCCACACAATCCTTGTTTAATGAGGGCCAGAAGTAACCTGCACGTAGAATATTTTGGCTTGTTTCCAACCCAGACAAATGACCTCCACATGCTTCAGTGTGACAGTCACTCAAAACAAGATCTGCTTCGTCATGTGTGAGATATCGCTAAAGAATGCAATATATGCCTCGATGATACAAAGTGTCATCGAGTATAAAATAGTTTCACGCCTAATGTCGAATTCGTTGACGCTCATCGCGAGAATAAGAAGTAGGGAACTTAAAAGTATGGATATACACAACTATATATCCATACCAGGGGTTTGAAGATGCAATTAGAAAAACATCTCCATTGATAGGTGACTGTTCGGGCATAATATCACCAGACTCGACCGGCAATTCTGAAATTAGTTCGACAAAGATCAATGACTTTTTAGATTTTGTAGAAGCAAACTCCATGTCAAAATCCCTTAGGATAAATATTCATCTACTGATATTTCCGCCAATGACCTGTCGTGTTAACACATATTTGAAAGGGTTGACAATGATAATGAAGGTGGTCTTGCGAAGAAAAATATAGTGACAGAACCATTGGACAACATGGAAAACTACCAAAGCATGTTTCTCAACATGAGAGTAGTTGAGTTCCGGTCCAACCAAGTCTCGACTAAGATAATATATAACATTCTCTTCGAGCATGTCATCTTCCTGGACCAAGAACATGTCGATGGTTGACTCCACATCAACCAAATACAACAAGAAATATCTGTTATAATCAGGAGGTCGGAGCAGAGGGGTGGACATCAGGGCACATTTCAATTCTTCAAAAGAGAATTGAGTGGCTTCATCCCAACAGAATGGGACCCCTTTATTCAAAAGACACATGAAACCTTTAGTGATCTCATCATAATTAGTGACAAAATGCCAAAGAAAATTCACTTTCCCCTGTAAGCTCTGAAGCTGGGGTATTGTGCACAGGGGAGGCAATTGAACTATTGCCTCAACCTTAAGAGGATTGACCATGATCCTTGTTGTCAATACAATGAAGACTAAAAGACGATATGACATCATGAATAACCTGCACTTTTTAGGATTCAAGTCAATCCGATAGTAGCGAAATCACTCAAATATTAGTCGTAGATGGGCAGGATGATCAGATCTCTTGCGAGAACATGATGCTAGATCATCGAGGTACGCCTTGACTATGTGTTTGAGTTCATGAAAATCGATTGGCATGGCTTGTTGAAGGGTAGCTCCAACATTCTTTAGGCCAAAATGCATCTTTCGATACGCGAAGGTACCCCAAGGAAAAATAAAATCCATTTTATGTTGGTCCTCGGGTTTGATTTGAATCTGATTGTATCCCGAAAAACTTTCCATGAAGGAAAAGACTTTGCAGCCTACACATTCATCAACAATATGATCGATAAACGGGGTTGAGAAATTTTATTTCGGGCATGCCTTATACAAATCGCGGAAATCCATACAAACGTGAATTGTTCGTCGTTTATTGTTGACCAGAACCAGGTTTGACACCCATTCCATCAATTGTACTGGGTAGATAAAACCAACTTTGAGCAGTTTCTATACTTCTGCCTTGATTGTTTCCGCTTATAAAGGATTGACCAGATGAAGCTTCTGTCAGACCGGTTTGACATCAGGATAAGTCATGATTTCATGTTTGACAATTTGTTGGTCAATGCCTGACATCTCCTAGTAAGACCAGGAAAAAATGGTGTGAAACTCTTTGAATAACTTGGTGTAAGCTCGAATCTCTTCGGGGAAGAAATTTGCTCCAAAGAAAACATACTCCATGACGTCAGGGGTTTTGGAGATATTGATTGGAATCATTGTAACAATGATTTCCATGTTACCCTCAGTGTAAACTCTATGTGTAGCCAGAGGAATGATAGGGCAAGGGCTATCTCAATTCATGGTAAAAAAAAACTCTCCCGCCTCCACTCTCCTAAACTCGGGAAGAAAATAATATCTATGATGTAGATCATCCCACGATCTATCGGGACCAGTCATTAACTCAAGAATCGCCTCATCAGAGGGAAAGACCAAGTCTAAAGGATCTTGAGTGGCAAGAGAATCTTGATCCCAAATAGGCTCGAGAGATGGATCTAACTCTTGTGAGGGATCTAGATCTAGGGTGGCCGAGGCCTGCTAGACAATATTGTATGAAACCTTAGCCACGGACAAGGGCATGGCCATGCCAAGGTTCCCTAACCCTTCCATCGAAAATGATGGGGAAGGTAAAGTCCACGATTCATGAAAGTAGCTCATTCTAAAAGATGACAATTGCAAAATTGAAGGCCTCAGTTGGTCGGGAACAACTGATATAATCTTTACATCATTGGAAGGCGACATGTAATCAAAGGTTCCCATCAATGATGGAAACAAACTGTCATCTAAGTTGACAGTGCTAGGCGGTGGGTTATTAATCATTGAGACCATGGAATCCCTTGATGAAGGGTTAGGATGAGAAAATGACAACTAGTCGATGGTCACTATTCGACCCTCATGCGGAAAGCACAAGACCTGAAAAGCCATGGAAACCACCACATGCATCACATATGTCTAGCTTCATCCTAACAAAAAAATGTATTCGAGAGGCACATCAACCACTTCAACTTTGACACACACAGTTGTACCCCCTAATTGCATGGGAAAGGAAGGAATGATTCTGTGTGGTCTAAATGACCGATCATCAAAATCTGTAAGCAACGTAGGAGACAGAGACAACTCAGGCTGGCCAATGGCCTTCCAACATTACAACGATATCACACAAGTTGAGGCACCCTCATCAACCATTGTACATAAAATATTTAGCATAAAATATTTCATAGTGTAAGCCACTATTATCTGAAAGGTAACATGGTGAGGAAGATGAGGTTTCAATTCAGTTGGATCGAAAACAATCACTCTTGGGTAACTAGTCTCTGCCTCTCCCAAGGTGGACAATCAATCTTTTCTCTGTGAGGGGAAACTATGGAGGACCTCCAACGCAAACATCGCACAAGGGTTTTGTTCCAGATCCTCCATGATGGAGTAGTTCTAAGCGACCCTTGCATTTTTTATTATGGAAAGCCTTATTAAATGCACATTTAGGGATGTGAGTCATTGTTTCTACCACTGCCTTCTCAATTTTGAGAAGATTTTATGGATTAATGGATTGCTTTCCCTTCTCGACAGATTCTGGCATTCCATAGTCACGACTCCTGGTCAATAAATGAGCATCAACATTCATCATGTAAATGTTTGTGGCCGAGTTGTTATTGGTAGGCACGGGGGGTCCCTGACTACCCCCTACCATGCTTGTAGATGCAGAATCCTAAGCCATATTTTTCCCTTGTGGTAAAGGGTTCGTCATCACAATAGGTTGTTGCGGCACTAATAGCTTTTGGGTTTCTACAAGTCGAGGGAATAGGTGAGTCGGGTGGTCTTACATGAAGATATTACACAGATACTTCGACTTCGTCTTCTTCATTTTCCCCCCACCAACATTATTGGCATCATTTTTGTCCCCTTTACACTTCTTATTTCACTATTTCTTCTTTCCCTCGGTCTGCTGGTTAGCCCTGGGATGTTTTGACTACACACTATTTACATCCGACATATAGGTAGCGGGGACAACCGAATTAGGAGTCTGGATGACCATAGTATGTTGTATCAACAATTGTTGCAACTGATTTGACAACAAATCCACGGAATTGCTTTGTGCTAAGCCCACAATGCAATCAGTGTGGGGCCCATAATTTTGTTTGGCCTGTTGGGGTCCTATAAATCATAGGTAACTTGATTCTTCAATTTCTTATTTTGTGTTTCTCCCATGATGAAGACATCTAGTTTGTTGGGTTTGGATGATTCCTTTCCCCCCTTATCTGTTTTGCCCAATCCTTCATCTCCTTGCTGCATCCTTCATCCACCTCTATGCCACTCACTCCCTTGTCCATTTGTCCCATTGGCTACATCTCGCCTGCCACTCATCCCTACATAAACAAACTTAGGATAATAAAATATTGATTAGTTTAATAAGGTAATTGATAATAAACAAATAATTAGATTAATCAATAGTGTTAATATTACTTGAATTAGTATAGTTAGATTAATAAACTAGGTTAGTCTTGCCCCAAATGGGGTGACATGTTGAAATTCTCAGACACCTAGAAGGGTGCAGAGCCTGGACTTAAATGCGGTAGGCCGACCCCCATCCCCTCAACATTAACGATGGGAGCTGGACCCAACCATCGTTATCTAGAAAAGGGATCTCTCCCTCGAAGGAATAGTCTGGTCCTGCAAACATTCAAGATAAGAGAATTAATGGAGGGGTATGTCCCATCGCTCCTCCTTCTTTTGAATGTGTCGAGACATGGATGCACTAAGTTCGTCTTCTCCCTAAACCCTAATTTCAATTGCGAGATCTACTGCATTACTCAGACCACCCTTTGCATCCTTTCTCTTCGTTCTCTCACTCTAATGCCTTGAGAAAGAGGGAAACCATGTCGTGGTTCGACCTGGTATACCCATGCCGCTCGACATCAACGTCTGGAACGAATGGAGTGAACGCTCTCGCTATCTCGCACCCATATTATTCAAAGAGAAATGAGGCCTGACTCCCTCCCATGACATATGTGGAGGAGATTTTCCCAGAGGAGCCTGTTCAGGCCCCTCCAGAACATCTCTTATTCACTGTGCCAAATAATTGGCAGCCCACAAACCATTTTCTGGAAGAAGACACTATGACAACCTCTGAGAAGAAACCAGGGAGCGACATAGGAGGAAAAATTGGTGATGACTTCCCCATCTGCTACATAGAGGAAGAAATTCCTGAATAAACGGTCTCTTTGGAGGCCACAACTGAGGCTAGACACCCCTTGGACACAGGGACGAGAGGCGGTGAGGATGAAGGAGCAGGTGGAGAACAACCAGGGGAAGCAGTCCCAAGTGAGGCTGAGGAGAATAGTTTGGAAGGAATGATGAGGGAGGGTGGCAAGATCCTGTCGCCACCTCCCATTTCGTCCATGCATGAGCAATAACATGTCCCGCCACCTTTTCTCCACCCGGAGCACCTAAAACTCGTGTTCAATTTGTGGGGAAAGATGGTGGACCATGTCCACCATGTTCTCCTAATGATCCAGCAACTAGACATGATGTACGATGCGTATTCCAATGCCTCAGCAGGGAAGAAATGCCCAACTTATGCCCAATCATTTGTGATGCAAGCTAGAGGAGGAGAACAAGAGGATGAGGCTGACAGGGCCACCGGGTAATCACCGTGGTTATGCTTCTGTTTTGTTTGATCTTAATGCTCAGAGCCATGCTTAGGCTTCTATTTTGTTTATTTTTACTGCCCAGAGCCATGCTTAGGCTTCTAGGGGCTCACTGCAACACCATGGACATCATTCAGACTATGGCATGCCATCTGTCCTGGTTTCCTACGAGAAAGATAGATGGAGGAACAACCTTTCTTGATAAGAACAACATTGGCTACTAGATGTGATGGTTTCTGGTAAAACAATGACACAAATGGCAGCCTCAACCCAATTGTATCTCTTTTTTCCACTTAATTAAAAAAAAACAAAAAAACTAGGTTAGTCTTGTTAATAATAAATTAATGATTAAATTAATTGATAATTAGTAATTAAGTTAGTTGGATTAAGTTAGCATTTAGGTTATTTTGTTAGAATTAGATATTGATTAAAAAATAAAACCAAATAAAAATATATAATTTTTTTTTATAAAACATATAAATTAAAAACAAATTAGAATATAATAAATAATTAAAACAAATATTAAAAAATTAAAACAAAAACAAAATAAAATAAAACAAATAACAAATACATATATTAAATAAAAGACATTAAATAAAACAAAATGTAATACAAAAAATAAAAACTAAATATAATAAAAAACATAATACAAAAACTAAAAAAACATATAACATATAAAATAAAAAAAATAAAATAAATTTAAATTATCCTAAGTCTACCCACTGCATTTCCCGTGTAGCTCGGACCCCCCCTCCCTCATGTCACATCAACACCAAGGGGGTCCGAGCAAGTGGTATTGGGAGGGACACTTGTCACCGCGTGGTGAACTCAGACCCCCCCTCCCAATACCACTTATTAACTCGGGGGGTCTGATCAAACCACTTTACCCCTCCAAAACCACCCTCCCAACTTCAGAAAACTATTTTTTTCACCAGTTTGACCAGTCTGTTTCCGAGGGTGATTCTAGGAAAATGGATACGAATTTTAAAAAATTGAGAGAGGTTTTGTTAATCATGGGCTTAATAAAAAAACCTCTCCCAGAATGTGCACAGGTTTCATCAGCTGGGATAATCTAAGCCATCTTTGAGCCCTATTTTTCAGTCTTCCATTTTCTCTTCCTTCCGTCATGATTTTGCGGGAGCTATTTCGGTGAGCTGGAGATGAATTTGGAAAAATAGAAAGAGGTTTTTGTCCATAACATGCTCATATACAATTACCTCTTTCAGTCTATACACAAGTGTCACCATTGAGGAGAAAAAATGTATGAGTGTACCCCCATTCTCAACACATTCGGCCTAGATTTCAACTCAGATCATTTTGGGATTTACTTGCTATTTTTGGCCAGGATTATCGAATTTGATCTCTTGAGCCTAAGCATTGTATTTTTTATTTATATCTATGTTTACAATAGAGTAAGGAGGAGGATTTGGACCAGACCGAAAAGAAGTTTCCATTGTTGTAATCAGCTCACAGAGCCATAGTCTATCAAAACAATATTACAGTTACAAGATTCCCGTGTCATTATGTTGGTAAAGTTTTTCTCACTGTAATTATGTTTTCTTTGTTTTTCATATGTGTTTCTTTTCTCTATTGTTTTAAAGAGATTCAAGCTCAGGATCTGTGTAAAAACACCATGTTCCCAGTTTAAAGCAATATCAATGTTTTATGCCTGAAGGTCATTCCCAGGATTCTTAACTGCCCTATTATGATCTGATTCCATCCCTTTTTATTCTTTACCATTTACCAAACCTTAAAGGATCCAGCACAGTGCCTACCTTTCCCTGTAAGCTCCCCTGTAGACCCATATTTGATTGGATTAGATCTATTTCACCCCATTTCCTAATGGCCTTTTCTCTTGCTCCAACCAAACCATTTAAAAACCAAATACCAATCTATCATAACTAGCCTAAGATCAATACTCAAACAAATATAAATATGATAGAGATATCCCTCTATGAGTCTTGGATGGCTAGGTCCTTGAATCCAAGCATTTTTTTTGTGGCCTCTGTGTCTGCCTCCACAGCCTTGGGCAAATTACAGAGTGCTAACATAATGGCGACCATACTGGGGAGATTTCTTTAGTAGTGCACTGGAGATCATTGGAGATCATTTGCAAATTGATGAGCCTCAAGAGATTAAGCCCCAAGTTGTTGATCATGTACATACTCATACACCTGTGCACATCCCAGACACACCTTTAGAAATCCCAGTGAGACATA
>JZKD02S0154042.1:9812-23033 GCA_000966675.3 Picea glauca | reverse complement strand
AATCACAATATATATAAACTTCAATTTTATTAGCAGTATATCATTTATGGTCACATTCAATATATCATGAGCATATAACCATAAGTAGTACCATTCAACAATATCACATCGAATACACAGTACACCAGAATTTACGTGGAAACCCAAATGGGAGAAAACCACATAATGCTTCCTTATATATATCAAGAATACATTCATAGGAAGCACCAACTTCCAAATTCTCCAACACCAACCCCCTAACTTACAGGCACCAACCTGAAGGAAGCACCAACTCCTTGAGTTCTCCGACACCAACTGGAAGGAGGCTACAACCCACTAATTTACAGACACCAACCTGAAGGAAGCACCAACTCTCTGAGTTCTCCAGCACCAACCGAAAGGAGGATACAACCCCCTGATTTATAGGAACGAACCTAAAGGAAGCTCTAACTCCCGAAACCAACTGGAAGGAGGCTACAACCCCCTGTCCTTTCCCCATCCTGCTGCCCTAAAATATAAGTGTAGAATCAAACTATCACTACCACTGATCAACCTGTAACTATCACTGTCACATCAACCAATCATTGTCATTATGTCACATCAACCAATCACTATCACTTTGTCACATCAACATGTACCATACCATGTACATCAACATGTACCATACCATGTACGTCAACCATGTACATAAACTTGTACTATATCATGTGCATTAACCATCAACCTGTACCATACCATGTATCAACCATGTACCATACCAAGTACATAAACCATGTATCAAACGTGTATCATCTCATGCATCATTCATATACTAAAACCTGTACCATACCATGTACACAAACCATGTACCATCTCATGCATCAACCATGTACCATACCAAGATACCAATATAGCCAAGATATGCTTCTAATCAATGTACCATAACATCCAATGTATGTACCTCAAACATGTACCATAACCTCATCAATATGTGCCTCAAACATGCATCGATATCACCAATAAATGCACCTCATACATGTACCACCATGCACATATGATGTTTCTCAAGCATATACCAATGCCTCAACAAGATACCAAAGGCATGACCATCACATAATAAATATGTAACCATGATGTAACTCAAACCATGTTCCTCAAACATGTTCCAGTATCCATAAACCATGTACCAAGAGATACCATCAAACATGTGCCATATCAATCATGATATTCCTCAAGCATATTCCAAGTATCCAAGATGTGCCTCTAACAATGTATCATACCATCACCAAGGTGTATCATGCACAATCACTACCATGACATGCCTCAAGAATGTACCATAACAACATAAGCATAATCCTCAAACTAATACATAAGCATACCTCTAATCTTGTAGCTAACCGGATACACAATAATATTGACCTGTATCCTTTCCTTAGTACTCACCAACCTGGTACTAGAATTTTCCCAAATTTATCTTAGCTTTGTGAGACTAAGACCTATTTTCTAGCGGGGCCTCACATTACGAGCCCTAGAAAACCTGTGGGGGTGCCTCAGGGGACACCAGTAGTATGACCTATGGGGCTCATCCAAACTAGGGTTTTCTTAGGAAAAACCACTCTCCTTTGTAATCATGAAACTCCCACACTTCTCACTCTTTAGCTGCCTCAGATTTCATCGTCACAAAATTGTCAATAGATCACTTACTCACATAAAATATATTCAAGTAAACTTGTGTGTGAATGTTATGCTGAGAGACTTCTTGAGGTGTATATATACTTTTTCTAAGTAACCTATTTCCTTAACTTTAGGGATTCTTTAACTTTCTTGTTACAACCACTTTACCCTTTCATTAATGACTTCTAACCAAACAGGGTCTTCTTAACCATTCTTCGGGCTTCCAACTTCATGACCTCATAACTCCTTAACCGTGAGGAACTACATGATGTTTCACCTATCATTGGAAACAACACGACGAGGACTATCTATCGATGAGTGTGTTACACGTATTTACACTGTCCTTCATGTCATTTTTCTTCAAAAAAATTTGAGCTTCATGACCATACATCTGGGGCTTTTTGTAGACTTCTCTAAATGCACCCATCACATATGTGGACATCAATGACAACCACTTATGTTTGTTGACATCAATGCTCAAACAAATTTTGGTTCCATGACCACACTTCTGGGGATTCTTGTAGACTGCTTCAAATGCACCCATCACATCTGTTGATATCAATGACAACCAAATGACAAACAAAATCAATGACAACCGACTATCCAACAATCTCTGCACTCTATGCTCAAACATTAATATACACATCATATAACAAATCAGAGCCATGAAAAATGTAGTAAATTGGATTAAATTACACTCTAATTTCTTTGAAAAACACAGGATAAACCATACCAAATCTAACATGCTAAGATATATTGTGACTAAGACCCATACAAATTTCTCTCCACTACACCAAATGTAAGTAATCCATATCTAGATGCCATCTCTTTTTTTTGTTTATACCCTTTAAAAATGTTGTAAGTGTTTTTATCCAGTTTTTTTACAAAATAAAACAAACTACAGTAAGTAACAATTACAATTATAAACACAACTCTTCATAAACTAAATACATAATTTTTAATAATATATAACAATCATAAAGTCTATAATTACAACAGTTCACTAGGGTCTTATTGCTGCTAGTGACTTTATCGATTGCATTTTTTACCTTTCCTTTTCTTGTGTTCTTCTCTTTCCCTATGCTTAGTGTCATGATCTAATAAATATCCATATTAATCCATATGAACAATAGATCTACTACAATGACACACTACTAATTTAAGTACATAAAATCCATGGAATAAATTACATACATAATTTGACATGAACAGTGAAACTATACACACAAAAGATAAACATATGTAGAGACGTAGAGAATAACCCTCTAACTCAAAGACATATGCATAGACCAACCCTCTAACTCTCTAACCCACTCACTAACAAACATTGAACTGCTATTTTTGTTAGTATAGTTAGTGTGAGTTGTATTTAGATATAAAGAATTCATAGTGTGGAGGGTTTACATTGGGATGCTTTGTGACATATAAGGTCAATGTGGAAATTGTGTACATTTTGATGTATTTTAGGTTTTGTTAGTGTGATGTCTCAACTACATCTGTGTTGACGGGCCGAAATGACCCGTTCAATCAGATGAGGGAAAACGCCTGATGGCAAGTCCCAATTAGACCCACTCTCATTTGGAGTAGTGCTTCCGACCAGATTTTGGCCTAGTTACCAACTAACTAGAATACTGACTAAAATACTAACTAAAATGCTAACTAAAATACTAACTAAATATGAATCTGAGAACCAAAGGTTCTTAGATGAATTAAAAATAAGATAAAATAAGTAAACACAACTAAATAAAATTAAACTAAGAGGTATGATTATTATTCTAAGATGCAGTCTCTAAAGTAATACTATTGAACTAACATATCTTGATCAAGAGAAAACTAGCAAAGTAAATGAATACAATGAATAATGTGTATTACTTGTGTAGAATAAATTCATGACACAAGTCATACATAAGTTTAATAGCATAACATGTTAGAATCAAATAATTGATAAATTTAATGACATTATACTATCGTTGTACTCATCCTGAAAACCATGACAACTGCAAACTGTAAACATTAATTTAGAAGTAATTCATCAACTAACATTCACAGACTACAAACAGAGAGATGCATAAACATAATAATCTCATTCATGCACATCAGTACCATAATCTCCAAATTCATAATCTCTCTCAGATTCAAATTAACTTGCAGTAAAAATATTGTCATACTACATTCAAAAACCAAAAGCCCTTTCAAATGGGCAACACTCCCTTTATATAGTGAGGGGCGAAAGTTTACAATCATTCTTCATGGTAATAATAAAAATTAGGGTTGTTTCACAAAAATTACTCTTTGTATTCCAAAATAGATTACAATATCAGAAGAAAAGAATATCTAGAAAGAACTGTGGAATTTTGTAATCATGACTTGGTCCGCTCCTATTGTTGGTCTTGGTATTCTTTCCAAGTGGAGTGGTCCTTTAAAATTCTCTCGAGTTTGTTTGATTGCAATCTCTCTAAGATCGATTCTCTATTATAAAATTTTGTGGAAACTTCTTGATATAACCACTCTGTTGTGGATTTTACAAAGGATTTAATCTTATGGGTGAGTCAGGTAGGAAACAACAAATGTTTTTCAGTATCAGATATTTTTCTTCAAACAATATCAGATCTTGAATGCTTGTCTGGCTGTCTTTCTTTAGATATTCCACTTCAACTACCCTGGTGCTGACATAAGTCATTTCATATATAGACTGCAGTGGTTGTACCCCTTCCTCTGTGATGAGATCATTTGCATCTTTCAACAGTTGTACACATGTGTCAACACCTACTCCTTGGGTGGATCAAACACTCATGAAGAGAGTTTTACTAGTGTCGAAGAGCATTCGATACCTGAGTCTTTCTCTCTTCGAATATACTAGTAGGGAGGTAGGTGGAGGTTGGTTCATGTCCTGCCAATTAACCATGTCCACAAAATCCTCACTCGCTTCCTGATACCTTCCTTGAGTCTCTATCAAAGTGTTTTGGAAACTAATTTGTTCTTGTCGCTCAACCCATATGTTGATCAACATATCAAGGAGTTCATTACTTTCCTTCGCTAATTTTTCACTTGAAACCAGTGCTTGTGCCTTGATGGAATCCATCGTGCATGCCGAGGATCTAGTCGTTTATAGGGAGGTATTGAATTTATGTCTTCCCACCTCTAACTCATTCCCATGGGTGCCTCGTAGGATTTGCATCCTCTTTTCAAATTATTCGTTCAAGTGGTATATTTGTTCCTGTAGGGCATGATTGATCTTACTTGAATTTATACCTTCATCCGCTTCTACAACTTCATGGATATCTATGGTGAATTGGTCTTTTACACCTTTCAACTATGTTTCCAACTCGACTACTCAGTTCCTGGAAATGTTCAGGTCATTAGTTACCTCCAAGACAGAGGAGGCATTTAATCCTGCAAAGGCGTTGAGTGCTGAAGATGCTTGGACCATGTTCTCTTCTCGATCATGCCCTACCTTCCACTCTAATATCCTTCCTGTGGATGAATTTGACCTGGTGTATTATCCTCTCTTTCTTTTCGCTTATTTTTTCTCAATGATTCTAGTTCTGTTGTCGAAGTATTAGTCTCCAATAGTGACTCCGTAACCTTGAAAATTGAGGGCTTGGGAAGAGAGGGAGGAATCTCCTAGTATGGAGCTTATGGGGGTGTCCTCTGGAGGAGTTATGTTCACAGTGCCTAGGTTGGGTGTCTAAGGAGTTCCTGGTGTCTGGTTTAAATTCTTCTTCAAAATCTCATCAACTTTTTCTTTGATTCATCCTCGTTGGCCAATCGTTTCACCTCTGCCTTTTCAGCCAGTTTCTTGGCTTGTGATTCATTAGCTAGCCTATTGGCTTCCTCTTCCTCTACAAAATTTTTATCTTCTTCTTCTTTCTTCTTTTGCAGAGCAAACTGATGTGACATGCACTCATGTTCTATCATGTTCTTCTCCTCAGTCTATCTTCTTTGATAATCTTTCTCATCTTGGAGCCTTTTTTGTTCAAGTTGTTCTTATTTTTTGGTCTTCTCCTATTATTTGGTGTTGCATGTATATTTTTATTTCTCAAACAAGTTTTGGAATTGGGTTAAATTTTCCCACTTGAATTCTTCTTCTTCAAGTTCAAGCTTTCACTTTGCAACATCATGAGGCAACTGGTGTAGGACTTCATCATACGATAATACTCCTTTAAACTTATCTTCCTTGAAATCAACAATGTGGATATTTAGATGAGTGAGGATGACATACCTGACATGAATGAAATCCATCTTGTTAGAATCATGGCCGTTAGGCTCTCCCAAGCACATGATTAACTCCTGTAAGGTCTCAACTTCCTTTCTTGCATATTGAGCATTGAAAATAGAATATCTTCCAATGTTGAGAGGGAATATTGGCCACAGTCTTTTACTCTTGGTTTGCAAAATTGTGGTAACGACATACCCCATAGTTTGGTACACTATTTCCCTCATTAAAAAATGGTCTGGGACAAAAAAGGGAAAGAGATGTGGGGCTCCGGTGGTCCCATAAACCCGGATAAATGAGTAGTACTTATAGAAGAACCAATAGAACACTAATTTCATCCCATTTCTAGCCTCAAAGGAGATCATGTGTCTGGGGAAACCAAAAAGGATGGAATACAAAGGGGAAATAAATAAATTGAAAATATCATAAAAATGTTTTCTATAATTTACGCTCCATAATTGAGAGCAATAAACATGAATGGGAGGTTGACTTTGGTCCCAATTCCATCCCATTTTGGGAAACTGTATCGAGGAACAAATGGCATCGATCATATAAGAAGACATATAAAAGCATGGTTTCTTCATACCTAGAAGATTATTTGCGTGAAGGAATATGTTAAAGGCTAGGATATCTGCCCAATTGAAGATTTGTCCCATTCTAACGATGGTGTGTTCTAAAGGTAACAAGTCAATTTGGAAATGCATACTCTTTTCTTCCCAATATAAGAGGCAGAGCATAGCCACCAACAACCTGTATGGAGTTTTCAGCCTGTGGGTAGGGACCAATTTCTAACCTTGTTTGAGGGTTTCATCTTCGTCCACCCACCAGTGCTTCATCTATTTTTTTGGTCCTTTTCTTTCCTGGGTGAACCCTTTTAAGAATGGTTCATTCAACGAGCAAGTGGGGGTAGGAAGGTGGTATCTGGATATAATGTCTTCTGGTCTAAGAGACGCTACTCGCTTCCCCTGCTTTCTCATGATGTTCATCGTGGAAGCGTCAAATTACCTGAGGCACCACTGTGTTGCCTCCTTGTATGGGAATAGTTGTGTCCTGGAAGCTACCAGGTGGATACCGCTTTTCAGGATATTTTGGTACACTTCTAAAACTTTGTCATCTTCAGGAAAATCTGTAGAATTGAATATCCTGTAGATCTCTTCAAATTCAGGGACATGGTCCTCACCAGTGTGAGGAATAGTGTCAGTCATCAGATTTTAAACTGGTCGAGATGATGATTTGGGCCCTACGACACCCTTTAAGTACACTAAACTTTTATATCTCTTAGGGTTCTATCTCGCCATGAGGAATAACCAAATTATCATGTAATAACTCATTGAAAAGAGTATCAACTTATCTTAAGTATAGCACATTAGTTGTAATAATGAAATACTCGTTAAGAGATATAAAAATAAGGTTACCCATAATCAAGCAATTGCAGTAACAGAGTAGGAAATCTTAGTAAGCAAAGGAGTCAAGATGAAACACAAACTTCACAGACTATGTTTCAAAAAATTACAGTGCAAGCTATGTATGAAAGGGTGTTTTTATAACTCACAATGCACATCAACCTAGCATGAGTATGCCATAACTCGGGTGTGTACGATGATATTGCTAAATCCAGTCTTAAATTTTCATGTTAATGTGTGTCATCTCTATCATTAAATCTTATTAAGATTGATAGACGCATTGATTCAGGCATCGTGGGTTGTACTAATTCATATCTTTGAATAAGACCGTTATCAGGGTCACGCATTCGGAGGATGAGAGATCACAGTTTTTTCAAACTCCGAAAGGAAGGGTATAAAAGGTATATTCCCTCATACATGGACCAGTGGGTGGGCCTGGCATGTCAACCAATAAGTAGTGATACGGAAATAGGTGGGACCCGTTAGGGTATTGGCATCGGGGTAAATCAAGATGAGGTCGAAACTAAAACCTGAGGGGAAGGTATTGACACAATATTCATTTTTTCTAGAAAGGCACACTAAACTATGTGCTTTATAAGATTTTGGAACATGGTTGTCAGAGGTTTGAAGGATGGGGAGACACTTGAGCTTCAAAAGAGATGGTATCAAAGAATATTCTTTCGGCCTAGGAGAACGTGTGGGATACATATGTGAGAAGGGTCAATATGCCATCGGAGTTTTATCTTCAGAGTTCGAGAGGATGAGGCTCAAAAATGTTCTTGATGAGGATGGTATCGAAGGGAATATTCCTTTGATACTTTAGAAATGTTGTTATGTACTGAAATCAATAAGAACAACGCATTGGAGAATAATAAAACAAGAAGTCAAAGGTCCAATCTTGGGATGCCACTTGGGGAGGTGGTCGTTTGATAGGTCATAATGAGCCATGGGGAATCGTGAAAGGAAAATAGTGTAAGAGCTAAAGTCATCAAAGTGTGAAGATTGGAGTTTAAGTTAACGAGTGGAATAAGGGACTCCGACGAACACAATACTGAAACAAATTTGAGTTAATCTCGGGTTGTCTTAGCGAATTAAGGATGCAGGTCTTGTAGGGTAGAAAATAGGTGCAAAAGGAAAATAGAAAAATATTTTAGGGACCCATAAAATTTAAAAGATGGGGGTGTTGTGGGAAATGACCCACAACAAATGGAAACTTACTGGGAAGAACCAGTTATCTCTGGGTTCCAAAGAGAGGGAGAAAACTCAACAAGATAAAAGTGAAATTTACCTTCTAAAATTCCATTCAGTACTCATCTTAAGGAACCCACATTCAATGGTCTATATGTAAGACATAAAGAAAACCTTGTTACCAATGATATTCCACATAATTTGAGTGATCATTTATGGGCAACTTCATAAATCCACAGTGAAATTGTGAGAGTGACACCACGAAGAGAAAATTAGTCACCTGATTTATACCAAAGTGTTTTCTTCACCTCTCTTTCCCAGCATTGCTTCGCTGCTAGTGAGCATCCATAGCCTTGACGAAGATGCCTCAGTATCATACAAGCATGGCCCCATTTTCGGCACGTGTCCATAGCCCCAACGAATTTACTTGTACTTCCCACTCTTCTAATAGTGTTTTCAACTTCCTCATGATTATACTTTTGTATCCACCTTTTAGATATAGAATTTAGATATTGCGATTGAAATATAGGTGACGATAAATAGGAAGCGGGGTGATATGAGAGTTACTTTGATTTTCTAGTATCGGTCGACAATTTTTTTCGTGGGGCTGTAAACACGAATCACATATACATTTTAAAATTGGGACATAATGGATAGAGACACTGAATTTATGTGGAAGATAATGAATTCAGGGTATTTAAGGAAACTTGAAAGGAACATCAACGAGACCCGAGAGTGGTCACATAAGAGTGAATAACCAATGGAGACCATGAAAAGGTACAAAAGTTGAAGGTCATAATATTTCCTTTTGGTACAGATGAACAAGTTCCTATTTTTTGTGCTGTCATTTGTTAATGAAGATAAACCTAGATCTTTGATCGGTTAGATACTCACCAATAGAAAGGTACTTACTAGAGAGGTAACTTACACAAGTCCAAAGTTCTTGGGTCCATGTTGTGAAATAACAGCTGGTATAGAGTAATAGACAGTGGGGGGAATTATTGTAAACTAGAAAGGCAAAGGAAAAGGAAGGAACAAACTCAATCAACAATGGGATTATTGAAATGAAAACAAAAAGTACAAACCACAACTGAAAAACTACTATGTACAAAGCTAAATCACCATAGGTGATCAGGAGAAGTATTTCTTCAGTATTTGGCCATTGACAGGGAGTTCCTCCTCATCTCCCTATAATTTTTTGATTCTGAAAGTCCCAGGACCTATTTTTTGGTGGATCAGATAGGGTCCTAGCCACAGTTTCTGGAATTTGGAGTGTTTTCCTTTAAGTTCATTAGCTTTGTCGTACTTGAGAACAAGGTCTCCTTGAAAATATTTTTTGTCTACATTTGATTTATTGAACCATTTTTTAATTATTTCTTGGTGTTGAGTTAGGTTAAACTTATCTTTTTCCCTTTCTTCTTCAAGTTTTAGCAACATGTTTAACCTTTCTTTCATTACCGGACAATCTTTGTCTTGGACGGATTGGGCCAAATTTAAAGTGGGTAGGAAAGTATGGGTTGACACTATGGCTTTTTGCTCATAAACTAGGAAAAAATGGGAGTTACCAATGGATAACTTGGGAGTTAATCTATCATCCCAAAGAGCATTCTGAAGAGCAAGATGCCAATTTCTTTGATTATCGTTGACAGTATTCCTAAGGATTTTAATGAGGTTCTTATTAGTTGACTCTGCTAAACCATTTCCTTGTGGGTAGTAATTCGATGAGTACTTAACCTTGATGTTTCTTTCGAGGGATAATTCAGTAAGTTTAAGAGAATAAAAATACTTGGAATTATAAAAAACTAAAAGGTCTGGAATTCCAAACCTGGTGATGATGTGTGATTCAAGGAACAAAATCACCTGATTTTCGTTGATGGTGTTCAAAGGGATTGTTTTACTACATCTGGTGAAATAATCGGTAGTTGTCAAGATGTATTTATGCAACTGTGATGAGTTAGGATTGATCTCATTGATAACGTCCAACACCCACTGTTGGAAGGGACATTTGATGATGATAGGTTGTAAGGGGAAAGCAACTTTATTTTCTCTTCCAATTGAGGTTTGGCACTACTGACATTTCCTTGCATATGCATGAGAGTCTTTGAATAAGGAGGTCCAGTAATATCCTATCCTGAGGATTTTTTGTGCAGTAGTATTCCCACCGTAATTTCCTCTTGTGGGTCTGTTATTGAGCTCAGACAGTACTTTCTCAACATCCATTTTCTCCTTGCATCTAAGGAATATGCCATCATAATTTTTTCTGCATAGATTTTCCTATATCGGCTGATATTGGGCGGATCTGAGCCTTAGAGCCCTTTTATTTTTGGGGTCCATATAATGCGGAGTCGATCCGTGAGTCAGGAAATATTTCATTTTGTATAACCAGGGGTATTAGCTGACTGGGATGTAACATACTTCATTTTCAAATAACTCAGAATCTTGATAGAGAGCATATTCCTGAGATTCAACGTAGAATAATTTTGCATCCAGTTTTCATATCACTTTCCCTTTAACTATCTTCACAGGTTTGATCTCCAGGTCATATTATTGTAGATATGTAATCCAATTGGCTCTCTTTTCTTCCAAATCTCTTTGTACCAGGAGGTTCCTGACGGCTGGGTAGGGAACAATACCCTTAGTTTTAGATTTGAGTAAGAATGGACGAAAGTGTCTGACAAATTTGAATACTGCATATCCCTATTAATCAACTTCAGGATAATTCAACTCAACTCCTTGTAGGCCTGAACTCATAAAATCCACATGAAACTTGTCTCCTTCTGAGTTATTCTATTTTAATACTTCCATAAATGCAGTATGGGAGGAAAATGCGTAGAGGATGAAATCTCGATCAAAGTATGGATTTAAAAATTCAGGTGCCTGCATAATATATTCTTTGATTTTGTTGAAAGCCTCCTTCTCTTTAGACCCCCATCTAAATTGAATATTCTTTTTTATCATATCTTGTAGGGGTTTTAATGTATCGGAAAAACTGGGTATGAACTGTCTCATGGAATTTATCCTTCTAAGGAATGACTACATAGATTTCTTTTTGTGAGGGGGAGGGATCTTAGCGATCGTTTCAGTTTTTTAGGTTCAATCTGCATACCATGTTTGGAGACGATGAAACCCAGGAGTTTTCCTTCATTCATGACAAAAATGGATTTATTGGGGTTCAAAGAGATGTTGTATCTCCTGCATAAGTTGAATACCTTCTTTAACTGAGAGATGTGGTCCTCTTTATTCTTCTAGAATATGGTTATGTCATCTAGGTACACTACCAACATTTTCTCCCAGCAGACCTCTAAAGGAAATATCCATGGCTCGTTGAAAGGTAGCTCCAACATTTATCAGTCCGAAAGGAATCTTCCTATAGGCATATGTTCCCCATTTGGTTCTGAAAGCTATCTTAATTTGGTCTTCATGAGCTACTAAAACTTGATTATATCCTGAGAATCCATCTAGTAGGGAGAGTGTTTCCGATCCAAACACACAGTATAGAATTTGTTCCATGGGAGGCATAGGGTAGTTATCTTTTTTTCTGGGAATCTGTTTACATTTCTAAAATTAACACAAAGCCTGATATCCCCATTCTTTTTCCTTGCTATCACTAAGTTTGATATCCACTATGTATGCCTTACTCGAAAAATGATTCTGGCCAACAACAATTTTTTTAGCTCTGCTTTGACTTGAGGTTCAATAATGGGATGCATCTTCCTCAAATTTTGTTGGAAAGTATTGGTATGAACTTTCATGGGAATGGCATGTTATATAATATTTTTATCATATGTCTTCAGGTCCTCATACGTCCATGCAAATATGTCTTTATATTCTTTGAATAACTTGATGTATTCCTGCCTTTCTTCAAGAGAGCGATTTTTTCCCAGGTTGACATTCTGAGGATAAATCTCTAATCCCAGGTTTACTATTTCAAACTGCATGTATGAGCTTTTGGTCTTGCAGTTAGTGACATTTTTGAATTTGTCTTGAAGTTCATAGAGTTTTTCTAGTCTGACCACACTCCTGGGAATATTGTTGATTGGTCCTGTTGTGTTTGTTGCTTCGTCATTATCATTATTATCAGTAATTATCATCATGTCGTGTTGGAATTCATCTATGATATAATCCTTAAAGGTATCTTTGAGGTGTATAAAATTAATGAGTTGCTGGTCATCATCAAAGACCCTCCAACTTATGATATTGTTTGAAATTTATGGCCTGTACAAAATTTCAATAGAGAAGGAGTCATGCATCAATATGTCTGATGATATTAATCTAGACGCCACATTTTCTAACAAATCAACATCAAAATTCAATGATCGGGGAACGATGTAAATATTGAAAGCAATGAAATATTTAATTAGCTTCCAAACCTTAGACTGGTAATTTTTTAGGTGACTTGAAAGACAATGAATGGTGTTTTGTACCTGTCTGACGATGATTTCGGAATCACCAAATACCTTGATTTTTTCTTCTTTCAAGTTAGCTTCCTTCCTAATTCCTTGTACTAGGGCTTCGTATTCGACAATATTGTTGGTGCAAGAAAATTACATTCTGCATGCAATTAAAATTTTGGTACCTTTTGGGTCTTTTAGTATGCAAACCTATCCTTCACCTTCCAAAGACTTGGATCCATCTAAAAATAATGTCCACATATCAGGATCTCCATTTTTTTTATTTCAGATGGTATTTTTAAATTTTCATATTTTTTGGTTTTAAAGAGGTTAGTAGAGTTAATACATTTTTCTAACTTATCTCTAGAAACTATGTTAGTTTGTAAGTCAG
>JZKD02S0154031.1:0-23506 GCA_000966675.3 Picea glauca | reverse complement strand
ATCCTCAATCTGATGGACAAACCGAGATAGTGAACAAATGTTTGGAAGGCTACCTTCATTGCTTTGTCTCTGATAAACAAACACAATGGTTCAAATGGTTACCCTTGGTAGAATGCTGGTATAACACTTCATTTCATACTACAACAAAAAAGACACCATTTATGGCACTCTATGGATACCACCCTCCTTCCATCACTTCTTCTCTAGAAGAAAAATCTAAGGTTCAAGTAGTGGAATATCACATCGAGAATCAACAACAAGTTCTCCAAATCTTAAAGGACAACCTGACCATGGCACATAATCGGATGAAACAACAAGCAGGTCAACATCGTAGTGAAATAAGTTTTGAAGTAGGGGATTGGGTGTTTTTAAGACTACAACCATACAAACAAATGTCCATCAAGCAAGCCAAGAAGGATAATAAATTATCACCAAAGTACTATGGCCCTTATAAGGTGTTGCAAATGATTGGTACTATGGCATACAAATTGGATTTGCCTGCATCTTCACGAGTACACCCAATTTTCCATGTTTCATGCTTAAAGAAGGTTATAAGCGACAAGATCCCAGTTCAAACTATATTTCCAGAACTTGACGAGGAAGGAAAAATCATATTGGAGCCTGAAGCCATCACTGACATAAGAATTCTCCAGCTGAGGAATAGCTCGATTTCAGAGCATCTCATTAAATGGAGGAAACTACCAGCTGAAGATTCCATCATTCAATCATTCAATGGAGGAAACTATCGGCTAAAGATTCCATCATTCAATCATTCCCTCAAGTCTTGTCGTCCATCATCTGTACCTTGCCTGGAGTGTGGAAGATGAATTTGTGTTTACCCAGTAAATCCTTGGTGGTTTAGGTTGAAGAAGTAGGTTGTCAGTCCCGTGGAGCAATTTCTCTGGGTGAGAGAGTTGTTGGGATGGTTTTCCTTATGTACTAGGCTAGTGGGTGTTGAATACTTGAGAAACCTTGTGTTCCAGGTGCCATAGATTTATGAGACTTCCTAAACGACCTGGTTTTGAAGCCCTAGAAGGGAAGTGGGACAACCAAAGCACTGTTGAGTAGAGAAGGGGTGTAATTCCTTGCATGGGACATGCTACAGGGAATGAAAGGTTGTGAGCTAGGAACTATTGCTAGAGTTGGCATATTATCCTATGTTGTTTTATTTTGTTGGTCATGTTATCCCCCATTTATAGGGATAACTAAGGAGATGGTGTCTCAAGGCCCTCAGGTTGTAGACATGGAGTGTCCAGGCATAGACCAATTCACGATGTCCACTTACATATATGTAGACCCACTTCACCACCATACTTCTCTGGTTCATCTTGATGGAATCCACCACAAAAACCTATTTTCATAAGACAGTGGGTATTGCTCCATGAGGTATAAATAATTTATTGTGGTAAGTGTCACTTTAATACTTGAGGCATTTGAGTATGTTGCATTTAAAGTTGCTTTTGATTATAGAATGTCTGCTTGGAAATTATGCTCTTTTCCCTATTTCACCTTGGTGGTTGACATTGTGCCCTAGTAAGTGGTCACCCTTGGGGATAGTTTTTCTAATAGGAGGTCTCCTTGAAAATTCATCATACCTTTCCCACTCATAATTATCATTTTTCACACTTCATCCTTTCGTCTCCTCATATTTTGGGAATTTCGGGTGTAATGACCTGAGAAGGGATTGTAACTCATTTCATGGGAAGAAAGGGTTGAAGGCCCAGAGGAGAATGTAGCTGGAAAAAGATAAAAACCAAATTATAACCTTCTAGATGATCACCCAAAGAGGTCTTGGGAACAATGAAATGTTTCTCCTAAAAGGAATTGAAGACCCACAAAAGCAATTTCAGATTATATAGATGTCTCGCTTGTTGAGGTGTGTACATGCATGCGATGTCCCTTTCTTTCCATGCATTTGGAACTTTGTGCACCTCTATCTTCAAGTGACGTTGTGGTACTCCTTTCAAGTCTTTTGTTACCCAATTGTTCTAGAATTTAATTAATTAATGGCAAATTAATGGGCTTGGAAAAATGATGCATTGAAAATGAAGGTGCAACACACCCTCTATAAAGGCACCCATAAATGAGACAATATGAACCCTTGTATGCCATGAACCCCATGCCCAAAAGTATTACCCCCATCCACTCCATATTATTTACATGACCTAGAAAGGGTGCACCTAGGAAACACTCCTTGACTTGAGGAATGACTCACCCAATAGGTCACCTTGACAACCTTCCCATACCTAAACTTGACAAGTTGCGTAGGGTCTTTGAGCACCTATTTAATTTGAGAAGGTAGTTTTGATGCACAGGTTTAGGTGGCTCTTGTATTAAATGTTATTTTACTTTCCATGATACATTTTACTTGAAACCCTTGGAGGGCGCACTCATTTGTCTTTGCAGGACCTTGCTTGGTGGATGATTTGGAGGAACATGCATAACTTGGGCCTTCATTGGGGCAAGAAGCCCATAGCTTGGATGCCATGACCCACACACTTGGGAGTTGACAAATGATGGACGTTTCCTTTGGATTCAAGAGAGGACACCTTGGAGGTTGACACCTAGCCCTTTCTAGTCCAATGAATTGCCTTTGGAGTCCTTACACCACACTTCTTTTGCTCAACGTCTTGACTAGGGCTAGGGTTTGATGGTGGTGGTGATGACTTGTTGGAGGATTGACACATTTTTATAGAGTGAAGCCCTTGCACCATGGAAATATGGCCTTTGGAGGCCCAATGACTTCGTCTCCAAGCTCAATGACTTGCCAAAAATGCCAAAATGTCACCCAATTAGCGCTTAACGTCACATTTAGGGTTTTCTTTTGAGTAAAAATCAAATTAAAGTTGTAAAGGGGAAAAACTAATGGGGTTGGCCCCTTGTTTTTTGGTTTACCCTAAGATTATGTGGAAAACCATATTATTGAGGTCTTATATAAATAAAGACCATTTCATTTCATTTTCATGATAACTCACTCTCTCTTGAGTGAGAGACTTGGCATAAATTTTTGCCCTTCTTGGGAAAATTGCATATCTCTCTATTTGATGCTATTTGGATGCTTGGTACTTGTATTGTGGATCTAAAGTGGTGTGATACCTTCTTGGAGACTTGTCTTTGCATGTGGATGATATTTTTCTTGGTAGATGAGAATTTTGTCTTGCTATCAATGAAATTGGTAAGGAATTTTTTGTAATTGTTGGTAATTTCTTGTTGTTTCATTTTATTCTTGTCTTAAAACCCTTGGAGGAGTATGAGGTCATACACCCTCCACCAAGTTCATCTTAATTGTTATTGGATAAGTCATTTTAAAAGGTTGCTAGGAGGAGTATAAGGTCATACACCCTCTTAGATTTACCTTCCTAGGTTTTGCATACTCTAGGGAGTAAAATGGCTTAAACCCCTAGAGGAGTTGCAAACCCAGCCTTTAAACCCAAGACTCCATAACCCATTGGCAAGGAACTAATCTAATTTTTCATTGGAGAAATAAAATACTTGCATTGGAATGTGTGAATTTTTGAGATATTGAATTTGTTCAAAGTGGAATCAATTCTTCATGCTTTAGGCTCTCTTGAGCCACTAGGGCGTCTAGCTTGGCCAATGATTTCTTATTGCTGTTGTAAATTTAATGCTACAGCCATTAGGGCTGTAGAAAACCTCTTCTTTTACTTATTGTACACTTACCAACCACTAAAATTTACTTGTAAACTCGTATTATCATTATGTTGTTCATCATCTATCTTTTTGACGGTTTACTTGTTGATTTTGGGGTTGGATTTTGCTGTTGTAGTATAAATTTTCTACAGCCATAAGGCTTCCTTAATAGAATTCTGAAAACATCATCTAGCAGCCCTAACTTGCCATCAAAAGTTGAGTTTAAGCATTGGAATATTATTTACATGTTTTGGGATTAATTATCCAATAATCATTTGATGAATTTGATGGTTAATTATGCAGTTGTCATAACTTAATCATTGCTGATATAAATATGATATATGCTATAGTTCTGGGACAACAAGCTTATATTACTAATTCCCCTTAGGTTTTGAGGCTTATATTGCAATATATTGTCTTGTTTTGGTGTCCTAACATTGTTTTGTAGGTGTACAACCCTTGGCAATGGTTTACCCTTTCACGAGACACTCCCTGAAGCCTCTTTCCATCACCAAATATGACCTATAGGGGGTTTCACATACCATCTCTTCAATTTCCATCTAAATCCCCCTAGGGTCACCGAGATTCCCCCCTTGTGGTTATTTATCATCACGAAAGTGAGGGGAGTATCTATCTAAGGTTACAGTGGGTAGTTAATACCATAGTTGTCACACGTTTGTGGATTGGGTCGGGATTTGACCAACCTACAATCTGTGTGATAACATTTTGGCATCATTATTGAAGATGATTTTGAATCCTCATCCGTGCCCTAATGACACTTTGGAAAGTTATTCCTGAAGCCTTTCCCCATATCTTTCCTGGTGACTCCATTTGAGGGAATTTCCCTTTCCACTTCTCTTTTGATGAACTTTTCATAAAGTTCATCTAGCAACTCCACCATTGAAACATGGAAGTTTATGATGAATGCCTACCAAAAGGATGGGATGATATCCCAAAGTTTGATGGTAATCCATGTTCAGCCATTACACATGTTGTCAGCTTACCGAATACATTTATTGGTATCAGGTAACCCAAGATGAAGTTGTGACATGACTTTTTTCCATCTTTGGATAAGAAATAGAGGAATTTGATTAAGCACACTTGCGTCCTAAGCGGTTTTGACTCTTCGACCATTCTCATCTGATAATTTCTCAAACAATGTGGACTCAAATCTGAACAACTGTAAGATATAGTTCAGGACCTTGATGATGCTTTTCAAGAAAGGATTTTCCCTTTGGATCTGATTGATCATTTGAGGGTGATTTCCTTTGAAAAAATTTATCTACAAAGAGGAATAATCCAAGGAAGTGAAAGATATTGAAAAACATCACCTATCAGAGATAAAGTCTACAATGAAGAGAAGAACGAGAGTTTCCTTTTGGGAAAAAACAAACAAAGCGCTCTTCATTAAGGATTAAACCCCTTGTGATAAAGAGGTGTTGGAGGGGCATGTCCATGAAGAAAAAGAAGAATTCAGATGAAGTGCCACGTACTGAGAATCCAGATGAGACATCAGTACCCATTTTCTTGCTTAACGAAGATGAAGTTGTTCACTCTTGTTTTTTTCCCACGCATGAAAATGAAGAAGTGATTAGTTCAAATGATGCAGATGGTTTTGTGGAGGACTTCTCTGGCACAATTAATAAACACATCAATGACTTCATACATATTAGGAGACATACATGGGATGTGTGATTGAATTTTGACAAAGAACCCATTTATGAGATTGAGGGTAGTTCTCAAGGAATGAGGGTCGATTTTTCATCTTTGGAGGAATGATATTCATGCATATACGATTCAGATGCTTAGCAGCCTGAGGATGATATGGTCATAGATTTATTCCATCTAGTTGAGGATGAATTGTCACCATACACTCATGATATCTTTCAGTCATCCCTTGGGAGTTGTGATTCATATCCTTTTGAGGATTCATATTTGTTTTATGAAGATTTCCAACCATATTTGTGCTCAGATTTTGATGGATACAAGGACGTGGTTATCCTAGAGCAGTCAAAGACTCACGTTGCAAAACAATCATATTTTTGTCCTAAGGCATTTCGAAAGGATATACAAATGAAAGGGAAACATTTTTTCAGTAGCAAGAGCATTTCTTTCTCTGAACATGAGGCTATCCCTTGCCTTCATTATTCTTTGGGAAGCCATACAATTTTTTTCTGATATCTCATCTCCTCTCAATATTAAGGAAGCAGTGGTGCTTTCAATGAAGATGAAGATGAGCCATCATCTATGTGCAGTATTCCTATTTACAGATGGATCGATCAGGCTTGTGGTCATTATTTCCACCATGATTTTATCCTTCCCACCCATCTCCATGAGTTTCATTTCATCATTGATTATATGTTTATTTGTGCTCATGATTATTATGTGCTTGACTTATCTTTGTTGTATTACTTATCCATGTTCTTTACATGACTTAGAGAGTCCACCTAGGAAACACTTCTTGACTTGATGAATGACCCACCTAATAGGTCACCTTGACAATCCTCCCACAGCTAAAATTGGCAAGTTGCATAGGGTCTTTGAGCACCTGTTTAATTTGAGAATGTAGTTTTGATGCACATGTTTAGGTGGCTCTTGTATTAAATGTGATTCTACTTGCCATGATACATTTGACTTGAGACCCTTGGAGGGCACACTCATTTGTCTTTGCAGGACCTTTCTTGGTGGAAGATTTGGAGGAACAAGCCTAGCTTGGGCCTTCATTGGGGAAGGAAGCCCACAGGTTGGATGCCATGACCCACACACTTGGGAGCTAACAAACAATGGACATTGCCTTTGGAGGCAAGAGAGGACACCTTGGAGGTTAACACCTAGCCCTTTCTATCCCAATGACATGCCTTTGGAGGCCTTACACCACAATTCTTCGGCTTGACGTCTTGACTAGGGGTAGGGTTTGATGGTGGTGGTGATGAATTGTTGGAGGATTGGAACCTTTTGCAGGAGAGAATCCCTTTTACCATGGAGATATGGCCTTTGGAGGCCCAATGACTTCCTCTCCAAGCTCAACAACTTGCCAAAAATGCCAAAATGTCACCCAATTAGGGCTTGGCGTCACATTTAGGGTTTTCTTTTGTGTAAAAATCAAATTAAATTTGTAAAAGGGAAAAACTAAGGGGGTATGCCCCGCGTCACATTTAGGGTTTTCTTTTGTGTAAAAATCAAATTAAATTTGTAAAGGGGAAAAACTAAGGGGGTATGCCCCCTTGTTTTTTGGTTTACCCTAAGATTATGTGGATAAACATATTATTGAGGTCTTGTATAAATAAATACAATTTAATTTCATTTTCATGATAACTCACTCTCTTTTGAGTGAGAGACTTGGCTGAAATTTTCGCCCCTCTTGGGAAATTGCGTATCTCTCTCTTTGATGTTATTTGGATGCTTGGTACTTGTTTTATGGAGATAAAGTGGTTCACTACCTTCTTGGAGACTTGTTTTTGCATGTGAATGATATTTTTCTTGGCAGATGAGGGTTTTGTCTTGCTATCATTGAAGTTGGTAAGATTTTTTCAACAATTGTTGGTAATTTCTTGTTGTTTCATGTTATTCTTGTCTTAAAACCCTTGGAGAAGTATAAAGGCATACACCCTCCACCAAGTTCATATTAATTGTTATTTGATAAGTTATTTTCAAAAGTTTCTATGAGGAGTATAAGGGCATACACCCTCCTAGATTTACCTTCCTAGGTTTTGCATACTCTAGGGAGTAAAAGGGCTTGCACCCCTAGAGGAGTTGCAAACCTAGCCTTTAAACCCAAGAATCCATAACCCATTGGCAAGTCACTAATCTACTTTTGCATTGGAGAAATTAAATACTTGCATTGGAATGCATGAATTTTCGAGATATTAAATTTGTTCAAAGTGGAATCAATTATTCATGCTTTAGGCTTGCTTGAGCCACTAGGGAATCTAGCTTGGCCAAGGATTTCTTATAGTTGTTGTAAATTTAATGCTACAGCCATTAGGGCTGCAAAAAACCTCTTCTTTTACTTATTGTACACTTATCAGCCGTCGAAATTTACTCGTAAACTCATATTATCATTCTATTGTTCATAATCTATCTTTTTTATGACTTACTTGTTGATTTTTGGGGTTGGATTTTGCTGTTGTAGCATAAATTTGCTACATCCATAAGGATGCCTTAATAGAATTTTGAAAACATTATCTAGCAACCTTAACTTGCCATCAAAAGTTGAGTTTAAGCACCGGAATATTATTTACATGTTTTGGGCTTAATTATCCAATAATCATTTGATGAATTTGATGGTTAATTATGCAATTGTCATAATTTACTCATTGATGATATAAATCTGATATATGCTGCAGTTCTAGGACAACACGATTATCTTGTTGATTCCCCTTAGGTTTTGAGGCATATATTGTAATATATTGTCTTGTTTTGGTGTCCTAACATTGTTTTGCAGGTGTACAACCCTTGGCAACAATTTACCCTTTCATAAGACACTCCCTCAAGCCTCTTTCCATCACCAAATCTGACCTATAGGGGGTTTCACCTACCATCTCTTCACTTTCCATCTCGATACCCCTAGGGTCACCGAGATTTCCCCCTCGTGGTGATTTATCATCACTAAAGCGAGGGGAATATCTATCTAAGGTGACAATGTGTAGTTACTCCCATAGTTGTCTCACGTTTGTGGATTGGGTTGGGATTTTCTCAACCTACAATCTATTCGATAACAGGCCAAACATTGGTTTGGATTAGGTAACCTTTTCCCTAGAAGAGTCATAGCCCCATATCGGGGGTGACTTGTTGTTGAGAGCATATGAACAACAAAGTCTATGGATAGGAGGAACATCTGAGGTCTACATGCAGTTGTTGATTTACAACAAAAGACAAGTGCTCTTTTATATGTGTTTATGTGTCAATTACTGTGTGTATGTTATGTTAATTTTTTATTTAATTGTACATATTTATGCATGAATTATATGATGTCAGTATTGCATATTTGTTGCATATGAAGGGCATATTTGTTGCATATGCAGGGCATATTAAGTTAATAAATGGTCCCCAAGGTGTAGGATAGTCAGTGATGAAGTGTGTTGTTAAGACACTCTGTGATGCTAGAGTCACTGGTTTGAACCTTCGGGGACAAAAAATCCAACCATGTTAAGGGTTGGTGTGGCTCAGGCCAGGTGCGATCCCTAGGTGATTTTGATGGCTTATATTCCCATGAGTCGTGGTTTCTTAGCCACATGCTAGTCCCGCAGGTCACATGCAAACTAGCAAACAAAAAAAAAAGGTTAATAAATGGTATCAAAGCTAATATTCAAGTTTGTTGGTAATGAGGAAAATTACATTGTGGTATCAGAGCAAAGAATAGAGGTAACTTGACTCATATAGGGGGCTAGGTACGTTACATTGTGGTATCAAAGCTACAGGTTCAATATTGAGCCTGCATTAGGCCATTTGTCAGCATGCATAAGATGAATCACATAAATTAAATCTCAGAGGATGTCTGCAATGTGTTTGTCAAAATTACTCCTGTGAAATTGGGGGAAATTCATGAGGAATTTGATGGAATTGAGCCTAGGGGTTAAAAAATCCCCAATTTTAATCTTAGTCTGAGAAATTTTGGGCCTGTAATTGGTTGAATTTTTGGAGTTACAGGTGCATGGTGAAATTGGGTAAGAATCCCCAATTCATGAGCGGATTCGAGTGGAATTCATGCCTAGACACAGTAATTAGTCTCACATGGAGGTAATTGTTTTGTTGGGGAGCTAGAATTGGCCACAACGAGCCTAATTATAGAGTTTCATGGCGACTCAGACATAAATTTCAAAATTATGTATTTTTGGAATATTGGAAATTTTTTGAAATCTGGGTATTTTTCCATACATGATGTCAGCATGATGTGGTAGTGACGTGGCGATGAAGTAGCGGTGATTTGGTAAAGGTGACATGGATTTCCATAGTGGCATGATCTATAGTGTTTGTGGTAAGCCCAACAAGTGACATAGGATCCATATGTGTAGGGTGGTATAGTCAATACAATAAACCACTATTGCATGGGAGGTGAAGCAGTTTTGGCCATGGACCTTGTAACATGCGACACCATTAATATCATGCCACGTAACAAGTAGATTGGAATTTTTCACCCCCTGGGTGTCTTAAACCTTGCACACTTTTGGGATGCGACATGGCCTCTCCACCGTCAATCTCGTCCAATCTCCATCGTCGAATCTGGGAGATGTGCAAGTTCTCCTGCGCCAAGGTAAAGGTGTGGGATGGGACCCGCCCATCCCCACAAGCAATAAAGAGGCACCATGTGGAAGTTTGATAGTCAAGGTGGGACCCTTGTCCCATCTGGGGTTAGAGGTGTTCCATTTGGGCAGGCGAGCCCGTAAAATATTGATATTTTACTAAATTATAAGGCCAACGTAATGGAAAAAAAATATAAGAGAGAGGAGATAGAAGAGTGAGAAGGTGTTAAAGGCTGATGAGGCATGTTTAGGTGAGCTAGGAGACTGACACGGAATCATCTCGGGGTGCCAGGTGAACCTAGAATTCCAGATCATTCACCATGTCAACAAAAATCAGTCAAATTTCTAATAAATTTATAGTGTTTTGTAGATCATAAACTTACAGGGCATTTTTGATGGCATGTTATCACACAATTTGTACTTTGATAGAAGAAAAGGCTAAAGGAGAGAAAATTGGCGTAACGAGAGACTATCCTATAACTACCACCTCAATAGGATGTCTCTTTCTATTTAGGGTGGTAGGCCTAGGGGAGACATCCCTGGTGACCCGGGGTTTTGAGAAGGCAAAGGGAAAGTAGCTAGGTAAAAGGTCCCTTCTCACAAGTCACCACCGATCAGAAAGTCCAGTTTAAATAACCAATTAAGAGATAATATACCAGAAGTGTATCTTCTCGGAACAAAGCAACAAGAAAACTATATTTTTGCAAGAGCACTTGTTGGTTAGAACTTCATAAAACCATTGACTTTCTTAAACAAAGCAATTTGCTGAATATGATGAAGTAAACAAAAATCATATAACAACAATGTTTATAGAGAAATACTTCACATAAAATGTCTTGAAACTAGCTTCCAAATGACTAAAAACCATTAAGCATTGAAGTCATAACATTAGCATTTGACAGAAGCACATAAGACAAACTATAACTCAGCCTTTACAATTTCTTTATGAGCTTTTAATGCTGCATTAAATGACTGTAACTCACTTTAGTAACAACAACAAGTAGGTTAGTATATCAAGCTATTCTAGGGTTAGTAAGTTGTTAGAAAGTGTTAGTAAGTTGTTTAAAGAATAGGTTTTGAAGGTTGTGTTGATCAAATACTCAATGGAGGACTTAGACTAGTGCTTTCTTAGGGAAAATGGAGTCAATAAGGTGGCAACAAATGTTGAAGAAGCATGATGATAATAGGAGAGCCAAGGACAAGAGGAGTTGATGAATGAAGTGTTGGTAAGCCAAGGCTTCAACCACCAAACCCTAGGGGAAAACGACTACTAAGGTGTAGGTAACCCTAGGACTTAGTATATTTTCCTCCCTCTTTAACTCAAAAAATGAAGCAAGTGACGTCTAAGATGAAGCCACAAGTGCTAGGGTGTTGCAATGGCAACGCCCTTAGCAATGGATTCAAGAAAAACAGCTCCTTGGCACAATCTAGTAGGTGGATAACAATTGAGATAAGGACAATAACATGTGATTAATACCCTAGGGTTTCAAGCTAGCAATTTCATAATATTTAGAAAAATGAAAAGTAAAGATACTATAGCCATTCAAAAGTAAGAAGAATTGAAGAATTTTACTTACATTCTCCAAGAATAATCTAGCATATCACCTAGTTGTAGACTTTTCGCCAAGAAAATGCCCAAAAACACCAACATTAGCCTTCCTTCAACAAGTGCGCACTAAATTTCAGTCATAAAACCCTAATTAGGGCGCAAATTTCAGACCTCACAAGTGTGAGTGAAAGATCATGAAAAATAAGAGGTAATTTCCCGTTATTTATACAATACCAAAGACCAAAATTTGGTAAAAAAGGCCGACATGGCCAGTTACAAATAATATCCAGTTTTTACATTAAATGTCACAAACAAACCCTAAATCAAGCTGCTAAGGTGATGTCATGCCCTTTTAGGGTGACGTTAGGCCCTTTTTGGGCAATGTTGGCCTCCTGGAGAAGAACGTTAGGCCTTCTTGGGCCTTAGAAATCCGCCACACGTGCCACTTGGCACACAACTACCTCCAAAACATCCCAAAATGATGGATGATGTCATGGGTTACCTGGGAGACATCATGGGCCTTCCAAGGCCTACATCATGGTGGAAAGGGCACAACCCCCTGGGTCTAAGCCTGCCATGCTGCCCCTGGTGAAACGTCCTCCTCTCTCTCTGGTGAAATCTTCTGATCTATCTATGCACCCTGCTAGGGTCTCAACATCCATCTGGTGGGATTTTAGCCCCATGGAGGTCCGAACTAATCATCTCCCCATGTGTACCTGTCGATCGGGGTACCTGTCCATTGGGTGTGGCCCTGCAACATCAACAGACACGCCCTCCATGGGCTCATAAGTCACATGGATCATAGCAATGTCAATCACATCTAATCATCAAGTTTATTAAACATGTGGATAAAACCCCCTTTACCCAGACAAGTGCTCAAAGACATNTTGTGGTACTCCTTTCAAGTCTTTTGTTACCCAATTGTTCTAGAATTTAATTAATTAATGGCAAATTAATGGGCTTGGAAAAATGATGCATTGAAAATGAAGGTGCAACACACCCTCTATAAAGGCACCCATAAATGAGACAATATGAACCCTTGTATGCCATGAACCCCATGCCCAAAAGTATTACCCCCATCCACTCCATATTATTTACATGACCTAGAAAGGGTGCACCTAGGAAACACTCCTTGACTTGAGGAATGACTCACCCAATAGGTCACCTTGACAACCTTCCCATACCTAAACTTGACAAGTTGCGTAGGGTCTTTGAGCACCTATTTAATTTGAGAAGGTAGTTTTGATGCACAGGTTTAGGTGGCTCTTGTATTAAATGTTATTTTACTTTCCATGATACATTTTACTTGAAACCCTTGGAGGGCGCACTCATTTGTCTTTGCAGGACCTTGCTTGGTGGATGATTTGGAGGAACATGCATAACTTGGGCCTTCATTGGGGCAAGAAGCCCATAGCTTGGATGCCATGACCCACACACTTGGGAGTTGACAAATGATGGACGTTTCCTTTGGATTCAAGAGAGGACACCTTGGAGGTTGACACCTAGCCCTTTCTAGTCCAATGAATTGCCTTTGGAGTCCTTACACCACACTTCTTTTGCTCAACGTCTTGACTAGGGCTAGGGTTTGATGGTGGTGGTGATGACTTGTTGGAGGATTGACACATTTTTATAGAGTGAAGCCCTTGCACCATGGAAATATGGCCTTTGGAGGCCCAATGACTTCGTCTCCAAGCTCAATGACTTGCCAAAAATGCCAAAATGTCACCCAATTAGCGCTTAACGTCACATTTAGGGTTTTCTTTTGAGTAAAAATCAAATTAAAGTTGTAAAGGGGAAAAACTAATGGGGTTGGCCCCTTGTTTTTTGGTTTACCCTAAGATTATGTGGAAAACCATATTATTGAGGTCTTATATAAATAAAGACCATTTCATTTCATTTTCATGATAACTCACTCTCTCTTGAGTGAGAGACTTGGCATAAATTTTTGCCCTTCTTGGGAAAATTGCATATCTCTCTATTTGATGCTATTTGGATGCTTGGTACTTGTATTGTGGATCTAAAGTGGTGTGATACCTTCTTGGAGACTTGTCTTTGCATGTGGATGATATTTTTCTTGGTAGATGAGAATTTTGTCTTGCTATCAATGAAATTGGTAAGGAATTTTTTGTAATTGTTGGTAATTTCTTGTTGTTTCATTTTATTCTTGTCTTAAAACCCTTGGAGGAGTATGAGGTCATACACCCTCCACCAAGTTCATCTTAATTGTTATTGGATAAGTCATTTTAAAAGGTTGCTAGGAGGAGTATAAGGTCATACACCCTCTTAGATTTACCTTCCTAGGTTTTGCATACTCTAGGGAGTAAAATGGCTTAAACCCCTAGAGGAGTTGCAAACCCAGCCTTTAAACCCAAGACTCCATAACCCATTGGCAAGGAACTAATCTAATTTTTCATTGGAGAAATAAAATACTTGCATTGGAATGTGTGAATTTTTGAGATATTGAATTTGTTCAAAGTGGAATCAATTCTTCATGCTTTAGGCTCTCTTGAGCCACTAGGGCGTCTAGCTTGGCCAATGATTTCTTATTGCTGTTGTAAATTTAATGCTACAGCCATTAGGGCTGTAGAAAACCTCTTCTTTTACTTATTGTACACTTACCAACCACTAAAATTTACTTGTAAACTCGTATTATCATTATGTTGTTCATCATCTATCTTTTTGACGGTTTACTTGTTGATTTTGGGGTTGGATTTTGCTGTTGTAGTATAAATTTTCTACAGCCATAAGGCTTCCTTAATAGAATTCTGAAAACATCATCTAGCAGCCCTAACTTGCCATCAAAAGTTGAGTTTAAGCATTGGAATATTATTTACATGTTTTGGGATTAATTATCCAATAATCATTTGATGAATTTGATGGTTAATTATGCAGTTGTCATAACTTAATCATTGCTGATATAAATATGATATATGCTATAGTTCTGGGACAACAAGCTTATATTACTAATTCCCCTTAGGTTTTGAGGCTTATATTGCAATATATTGTCTTGTTTTGGTGTCCTAACATTGTTTTGTAGGTGTACAACCCTTGGCAATGGTTTACCCTTTCACGAGACACTCCCTGAAGCCTCTTTCCATCACCAAATATGACCTATAGGGGGTTTCACATACCATCTCTTCAATTTCCATCTAAATCCCCCTAGGGTCACCGAGATTCCCCCCTTGTGGTTATTTATCATCACGAAAGTGAGGGGAGTATCTATCTAAGGTTACAGTGGGTAGTTAATACCATAGTTGTCACACGTTTGTGGATTGGGTCGGGATTTGACCAACCTACAATCTGTGTGATAACATTTTGGCATCATTATTGAAGATGATTTTGAATCCTCATCCGTGCCCTAATGACACTTTGGAAAGTTATTCCTGAAGCCTTTCCCCATATCTTTCCTGGTGACTCCATTTGAGGGAATTTCCCTTTCCACTTCTCTTTTGATGAACTTTTCATAAAGTTCATCTAGCAACTCCACCATTGAAACATGGAAGTTTATGATGAATGCCTACCAAAAGGATGGGATGATATCCCAAAGTTTGATGGTAATCCATGTTCAGCCATTACACATGTTGTCAGCTTACCGAATACATTTATTGGTATCAGGTAACCCAAGATGAAGTTGTGACATGACTTTTTTCCATCTTTGGATAAGAAATAGAGGAATTTGATTAAGCACACTTGCGTCCTAAGCGGTTTTGACTCTTCGACCATTCTCATCTGATAATTTCTCAAACAATGTGGACTCAAATCTGAACAACTGTAAGATATAGTTCAGGACCTTGATGATGCTTTTCAAGAAAGGATTTTCCCTTTGGATCTGATTGATCATTTGAGGGTGATTTCCTTTGAAAAAATTTATCTACAAAGAGGAATAATCCAAGGAAGTGAAAGATATTGAAAAACATCACCTATCAGAGATAAAGTCTACAATGAAGAGAAGAACGAGAGTTTCCTTTTGGGAAAAAACAAACAAAGCGCTCTTCATTAAGGATTAAACCCCTTGTGATAAAGAGGTGTTGGAGGGGCATGTCCATGAAGAAAAAGAAGAATTCAGATGAAGTGCCACGTACTGAGAATCCAGATGAGACATCAGTACCCATTTTCTTGCTTAACGAAGATGAAGTTGTTCACTCTTGTTTTTTTCCCACGCATGAAAATGAAGAAGTGATTAGTTCAAATGATGCAGATGGTTTTGTGGAGGACTTCTCTGGCACAATTAATAAACACATCAATGACTTCATACATATTAGGAGACATACATGGGATGTGTGATTGAATTTTGACAAAGAACCCATTTATGAGATTGAGGGTAGTTCTCAAGGAATGAGGGTCGATTTTTCATCTTTGGAGGAATGATATTCATGCATATACGATTCAGATGCTTAGCAGCCTGAGGATGATATGGTCATAGATTTATTCCATCTAGTTGAGGATGAATTGTCACCATACACTCATGATATCTTTCAGTCATCCCTTGGGAGTTGTGATTCATATCCTTTTGAGGATTCATATTTGTTTTATGAAGATTTCCAACCATATTTGTGCTCAGATTTTGATGGATACAAGGACGTGGTTATCCTAGAGCAGTCAAAGACTCACGTTGCAAAACAATCATATTTTTGTCCTAAGGCATTTCGAAAGGATATACAAATGAAAGGGAAACATTTTTTCAGTAGCAAGAGCATTTCTTTCTCTGAACATGAGGCTATCCCTTGCCTTCATTATTCTTTGGGAAGCCATACAATTTTTTTCTGATATCTCATCTCCTCTCAATATTAAGGAAGCAGTGGTGCTTTCAATGAAGATGAAGATGAGCCATCATCTATGTGCAGTATTCCTATTTACAGATGGATCGATCAGGCTTGTGGTCATTATTTCCACCATGATTTTATCCTTCCCACCCATCTCCATGAGTTTCATTTCATCATTGATTATATGTTTATTTGTGCTCATGATTATTATGTGCTTGACTTATCTTTGTTGTATTACTTATCCATGTTCTTTACATGACTTAGAGAGTCCACCTAGGAAACACTTCTTGACTTGATGAATGACCCACCTAATAGGTCACCTTGACAATCCTCCCACAGCTAAAATTGGCAAGTTGCATAGGGTCTTTGAGCACCTGTTTAATTTGAGAATGTAGTTTTGATGCACATGTTTAGGTGGCTCTTGTATTAAATGTGATTCTACTTGCCATGATACATTTGACTTGAGACCCTTGGAGGGCACACTCATTTGTCTTTGCAGGACCTTTCTTGGTGGAAGATTTGGAGGAACAAGCCTAGCTTGGGCCTTCATTGGGGAAGGAAGCCCACAGGTTGGATGCCATGACCCACACACTTGGGAGCTAACAAACAATGGACATTGCCTTTGGAGGCAAGAGAGGACACCTTGGAGGTTAACACCTAGCCCTTTCTATCCCAATGACATGCCTTTGGAGGCCTTACACCACAATTCTTCGGCTTGACGTCTTGACTAGGGGTAGGGTTTGATGGTGGTGGTGATGAATTGTTGGAGGATTGGAACCTTTTGCAGGAGAGAATCCCTTTTACCATGGAGATATGGCCTTTGGAGGCCCAATGACTTCCTCTCCAAGCTCAACAACTTGCCAAAAATGCCAAAATGTCACCCAATTAGGGCTTGGCGTCACATTTAGGGTTTTCTTTTGTGTAAAAATCAAATTAAATTTGTAAAAGGGAAAAACTAAGGGGGTATGCCCCGCGTCACATTTAGGGTTTTCTTTTGTGTAAAAATCAAATTAAATTTGTAAAGGGGAAAAACTAAGGGGGTATGCCCCCTTGTTTTTTGGTTTACCCTAAGATTATGTGGATAAACATATTATTGAGGTCTTGTATAAATAAATACAATTTAATTTCATTTTCATGATAACTCACTCTCTTTTGAGTGAGAGACTTGGCTGAAATTTTCGCCCCTCTTGGGAAATTGCGTATCTCTCTCTTTGATGTTATTTGGATGCTTGGTACTTGTTTTATGGAGATAAAGTGGTTCACTACCTTCTTGGAGACTTGTTTTTGCATGTGAATGATATTTTTCTTGGCAGATGAGGGTTTTGTCTTGCTATCATTGAAGTTGGTAAGATTTTTTCAACAATTGTTGGTAATTTCTTGTTGTTTCATGTTATTCTTGTCTTAAAACCCTTGGAGAAGTATAAAGGCATACACCCTCCACCAAGTTCATATTAATTGTTATTTGATAAGTTATTTTCAAAAGTTTCTATGAGGAGTATAAGGGCATACACCCTCCTAGATTTACCTTCCTAGGTTTTGCATACTCTAGGGAGTAAAAGGGCTTGCACCCCTAGAGGAGTTGCAAACCTAGCCTTTAAACCCAAGAATCCATAACCCATTGGCAAGTCACTAATCTACTTTTGCATTGGAGAAATTAAATACTTGCATTGGAATGCATGAATTTTCGAGATATTAAATTTGTTCAAAGTGGAATCAATTATTCATGCTTTAGGCTTGCTTGAGCCACTAGGGAATCTAGCTTGGCCAAGGATTTCTTATAGTTGTTGTAAATTTAATGCTACAGCCATTAGGGCTGCAAAAAACCTCTTCTTTTACTTATTGTACACTTATCAGCCGTCGAAATTTACTCGTAAACTCATATTATCATTCTATTGTTCATAATCTATCTTTTTTATGACTTACTTGTTGATTTTTGGGGTTGGATTTTGCTGTTGTAGCATAAATTTGCTACATCCATAAGGATGCCTTAATAGAATTTTGAAAACATTATCTAGCAACCTTAACTTGCCATCAAAAGTTGAGTTTAAGCACCGGAATATTATTTACATGTTTTGGGCTTAATTATCCAATAATCATTTGATGAATTTGATGGTTAATTATGCAATTGTCATAATTTACTCATTGATGATATAAATCTGATATATGCTGCAGTTCTAGGACAACACGATTATCTTGTTGATTCCCCTTAGGTTTTGAGGCATATATTGTAATATATTGTCTTGTTTTGGTGTCCTAACATTGTTTTGCAGGTGTACAACCCTTGGCAACAATTTACCCTTTCATAAGACACTCCCTCAAGCCTCTTTCCATCACCAAATCTGACCTATAGGGGGTTTCACCTACCATCTCTTCACTTTCCATCTCGATACCCCTAGGGTCACCGAGATTTCCCCCTCGTGGTGATTTATCATCACTAAAGCGAGGGGAATATCTATCTAAGGTGACAATGTGTAGTTACTCCCATAGTTGTCTCACGTTTGTGGATTGGGTTGGGATTTTCTCAACCTACAATCTATTCGATAACAGGCCAAACATTGGTTTGGATTAGGTAACCTTTTCCCTAGAAGAGTCATAGCCCCATATCGGGGGTGACTTGTTGTTGAGAGCATATGAACAACAAAGTCTATGGATAGGAGGAACATCTGAGGTCTACATGCAGTTGTTGATTTACAACAAAAGACAAGTGCTCTTTTATATGTGTTTATGTGTCAATTACTGTGTGTATGTTATGTTAATTTTTTATTTAATTGTACATATTTATGCATGAATTATATGATGTCAGTATTGCATATTTGTTGCATATGCAGGGCATATTAAGTTAATAAATGGTCCCCAAGGTGTAGGACAGTCAGTGATGGAGTGTGTTGTTAAGACACTCTGTGATGCTAGAGTCATCGGTTTGAACCTTCGGGGAAAAAAAATCCAACCATGTTAAGGGTTGGTGTGGCTCAGGCCAGGTGAGATCCCTGGGTGATTTTGATGGCTTATATTCCCATGAGTCGTGGTTTCTCAGCCACATGCTAGTCCTGCAGGTCACACACAAACTAGCAAACAAAAAAAAAGTTAATAAATGGTATCAAAGCTAATATTCAAGTTTGTTGGTAATGAGGAACATTACATTGTGGTATCAGAGCAAATAATAGAGGTAATTGGACTCATATAGGGGGCTAGGTACGTTACATTGTGGTATCAAAGCTACAGGTTCAATATTGAGCCTGCATTAGGCCATTTGTCAGCATGCATAAGCTGAATCACATAAATTAAATCTCAGAGGATGTCTGCAATGTGTTTGTCAAAATTACTCCTGTGAAATTGGGGGAAATTCATGAGGAATTTGATGGAATTGAGCCCAGGGGTTAAAAAATCCCCAATTTTAATCTCAGTTTGAGAAATTTTGGGCATGTAATTGGTTGAATTTTTGGAGTTACAGGTGCATGGTGAAATTGGGTAAGAATCCCCAATTCATGAGCGGATTCGAGTGGAATTCATGCCTAGACACATTAATTAGTCGCACATGGAGGTAATTGTTTTGTTGTGGAGCTAGAATTGGCCACAACGAGCCTAATTATAGAGTCTCATGGCGACTCAGACATAAATTTCAAAATTATGTATTTTTGGAATATTGGAATTTTTTGAAATCTGGGTATTTTTCCGTACATGATGTCAGCATGATGTGGTAGTGACGTGGCAATGAAGTGGCAGTGATTTGGTAAAGGTGACATGGATTTCCATAGTGGCATGATCTATAGTGTTTGTGGTAAGCCCAACAAGTGACATAGGATCCATATGTGTAGGGTGGTATAGTCAATACAATAAACCACTATTGCATTGGAGGTGAAGCAGTTTTGGCCATGGACCTTGTAACATGCGACACCATTAATATCATGCCACGTAACAAGTAGATTGGAAATTTTCACCCCCTAGGTGTCTTAAACCTTGCACACTTTGGGGATGCAACATGGCCTCTCCACCGTCAATCTCGTCCAATCTCCATCGTCGAATCTGGGAGATGTGCAAGTTCTTGTGCGGCAAGGTAAAGGTGTGGGATGGGACGCGCCCATCCCCACAAGCAATAAAGAGGCACCATGTGGAAGTTTGATAGTCAAGGTGGGACCCTTGTCCCATCCAGGGTTAGAGGTGTTCCATTTGGGCAGGCGAGCCCGTAAAATATTGATATTTTACTAAATTATAAGGCCAGCGTAATGGAAAAAAAATATAAGAGAGAGGAGATAGAAGAGTAAGAAGGTGTTAAAGGCTGACGAGGCATGTTTAGGTGGGCCAGGAGGATGACATGGAATCATCTCAGGGTGCCAGGTGGACCTAGAATTCCAGATCATTCACCATGTCAACAAAAATCAGTCAAATTTCTAATAAATTTATAGTGTTTTGTAGATCATAAACTTACAGGGCATTTTTGATGGCATGTTATCACACAATTTGTACTTTGATAGAAGAAAAGGCTAAAGGAGAGAAAATTGGCGTAACGAGAGACTATCCTATAACTACCACCTCAATAGGATGTCTCTTTCTATTTAGGGTGGTAGGCCTAGGGGAGACATCCCTGGTGACCCGGGGTTTTGAGAAGGCAAAGGGAAAGTAGCTAGGTAAAAGGTCCCTTCTCACAAGTCACCACCGATCAGAAAGTCCAGTTTAAATAACCAATTAAGAGATAATATACCAGAAGTGTATCTTCTCGGAACAAAGCAACAAGAAAACTATATTTTTGCAAGAGCACTTGTTGGTTAGAACTTCATAAAACCATTGACTTTCTTAAACAAAGCAATTTGCTGAATATGATGAAGTAAACAAAAATCATATAACAACAATGTTTATAGAGAAATACTTCACATAAAATGTCTTGAAACTAGCTTCCAAATGACTAAAAACCATTAAGCATTGAAGTCATAACATTAGCATTTGACAGAAGCACATAAGACAAACTATAACTCAGCCTTTACAATTTCTTTATGAGCTTTTAATGCTGCATTAAATGACTGTAACTCACTTTAGTAACAACAACAAGTAGGTTAGTATATCAAGCTATTCTAGGGTTAGTAAGTTGTTAGAAAGTGTTAGTAAGTTGTTTAAAGAATAGGTTTTGAAGGTTGTGTTGATCAAATACTCAATGGAGGACTTAGACTAGTGCTTTCTTAGGGAAAATGGAGTCAATAAGGTGGCAACAAATGTTGAAGAAGCATGATGATAATAGGAGAGCCAAGGACAAGAGGAGTTGATGAATGAAGTGTTGGTAAGCCAAGGCTTCAACCACCAAACCCTAGGGGAAAACGACTACTAAGGTGTAGGTAACCCTAGGACTTAGTATATTTTCCTCCCTCTTTAACTCAAAAAATGAAGCAAGTGACGTCTAAGATGAAGCCACAAGTGCTAGGGTGTTGCAATGGCAACGCCCTTAGCAATGGATTCAAGAAAAACAGCTCCTTGGCACAATCTAGTAGGTGGATAACAATTGAGATAAGGACAATAACATGTGATTAATACCCTAGGGTTTCAAGCTAGCAATTTCATAATATTTAGAAAAATGAAAAGTAAAGATACTATAGCCATTCAAAAGTAAGAAGAATTGAAGAATTTTACTTACATTCTCCAAGAATAATCTAGCATATCACCTAGTTGTAGACTTTTCGCCAAGAAAATGCCCAAAAACACCAACATTAGCCTTCCTTCAACAAGTGCGCACTAAATTTCAGTCATAAAACCCTAATTAGGGCGCAAATTTCAGACCTCACAAGTGTGAGTGAAAGATCATGAAAAATAAGAGGTAATTTCCCGTTATTTATACAATACCAAAGACCAAAATTTGGTAAAAAAGGCCGACATGGCCAGTTACAAATAATATCCAGTTTTTACATTAAATGTCACAAACAAACCCTAAATCAAGCTGCTAAGGTGATGTCATGCCCTTTTAGGGTGACGTTAGGCCCTTTTTGGGCAATGTTGGCCTCCTGGAGAAGAACGTTAGGCCTTCTTGGGCCTTAGAAATCCGCCACACGTGCCACTTGGCACACAACTACCTCCAAAACATCCCAAAATGATGGATGATGTCATGGGTTACCTGGGAGACATCATGGGCCTTCCAAGGCCTACATCATGGTGGAAAGGGCACAACCCCCTGGGTCTAAGCCTGCCATGCTGCCCCTGGTGAAACGTCCTCCTCTCTCTCTGGTGAAATCTTCTGATCTATCTATGCACCCTGCTAGGGTCTCAACATCCATCTGGTGGGATTTTAGCCCCATGGAGGTCCGAACTAATCATCTCCCCATGTGTACCTGTCGATCGGGGTACCTGTCCATTGGGTGTGGCCCTGCAACATCAACAGACACGCCCTCCATGGGCTCATAAGTCACATGGATCATAGCAATGTCAATCACATCTAATCATCAAGTTTATTAAACATGTGGATAAAACCCCCTTTACCCAGACAAGTGCTCAAAGACATAATACTAATATACAATCCAAGTTTGGAGGGAATGCTAGGATGTCCTATTGAGCTAATGCTCATTGGATGTGGGATGTTTGTAGGAGAAGTCAAACATAGGCCATGTGAGTGGATGAGGTGGTAAGGGATGTCTGGGCAAGGGGTGTAGTGATAGCAAGGAAATGTATGGCTTACCCGTGGGCACCTCTGAAGAGGGTGAGCTGCACCTGTCATGGATGTGAATATTTTCCAAGCCCATTCATTCCTTTTATATTTTATTCTTACTAATTTTTATTTCAAGAGGCTAGTTAGGGGACACTGCCTTGGCATGGTGACCAATGGTGGCAATGTTACCCACAAACATTTCACGAAAATGAGAAGGTTGGCTCGTGTTGAGACCCCCTTTCTCTTGGCTATTCCACCAAGAGGCACTACCCTGGCATGGTGACCAACTGTTGATAGTGTCATACCGCTACATGCCCATGGACCTAATAGGCTGGCTTGTGATGAGACCCCCTATCCTTAAACTAGGTCTTGTTTTATTATTTTTTATGGGTCCCTCTATTTTTTGTTGAGAAGATTTTTATTGCTTTCTCGGGGATCCCTGGGCGAAGCATCTCAAGGTTTCATTCTTTTGGCTTTTATCTTTTGCCAGCTACTTTTTCCCTCTGGGCCTTTAGCCACTTTTTCCCACAAGGTAAGGTACAACCCTTAGACATTTGGCCAACCCAATGATTAAGCAAATACTAACAATGTAACCATAAAAGTAAGCAATTCTACCTACAACCATTCAATAAAGAAGTTTTGCATGCAAAATATACTTACAAATCCAAGATGAAGCTTA
>JZKD02S0154009.1:0-23507 GCA_000966675.3 Picea glauca | reverse complement strand
TCATAACAATCATAACATAACAATTAGTTAAGTAAAACACACCTCCTTGTGTCTCCCATCAACATATTCACTTTTGGAAATTTAGCTCATGATATTTGAAATTATTTTCAAAAATATTACTCATAAATCCAAAATAAAACATGTTGTCCAAAATTTCCTAAAGTCAACTATCATCAACAATAGATAAAATTAAAACTCAAAAACCATATTTCCCACTCTGAGATGCAATATTTCCTTGATTGTTGTTGTCACCCTTTAATTTCCCTGAATTTTCCTTTGGCTACACTGAGCCTTTAGGCCTAATCTCATTGACACGTGGGAAAAATTGTCCCTCAAATGCATCTGGGAAGACACAGATTTTTCAGAGCCATTGGAGGGTGAGGACGGGGGAGAAGTGTATTTTCCCTTATTAAGGGAATGGTGGGCTTCAGTTTTCAATCTCTTGCTAGCATGGGAGGATTGCAATGGTGAGTGGTCAGAGATATATTGGAAAATGGGGTTAATAGGTGGAGAAGCAGGCAAGGACAAATTGGGCCAGCCACAATGTTGGGAGACTGTCATGTGGACAATCTCTTTCCATCCATCATTTTTCAGGAACCTTGGTTTGTAATGAGACATGAGGAGGTACAAGGATACTGGTGGCTTGCAGTACTTGGAAAAGATACCTATCAGGCTTAGGTTGGACCACTCCCTGCCCAATCCAATTGAAAAATCTGGTCTAAAACAATTGGCCAGGATCTTGTGAATCAGTGTCAAAATGTATGGAGAACCTTGGCCTTCTTGGGCCTCTGTTCCAATTACCTCTCCCTCTTTTTCCTTGGACATTGCTACCTCGAATGAAAAAACTCATTCCTGCATGCATGATTGATTAGAAAATAGTATTTTAAATAACCATACATGAAAACTCTTAAAAATATGAAATAGATTTGGCTCAGCGATGTATCAGACTCATGCAATCCAATCCATACAAATTGGTTTATTGTTCATCAGTGAGCAGAGGGTGAATAAAGGGTTCTGGGATATCTGAGGGGTTTGTATTGAGCAGAACATGATATGATGAGGGGGGAAGAAATACAATTATTTCTCAAAGACAACAACAATCAACTGCAAATCAAAGAAAACATCATTGTAATTCACCAAGACACTGCTACTGCCAACTGCTTCAACACATAATTTTTCTTGACTATAATCAATTTTGGAATAGGGAGTGAGAAATGAATGTGGGAAGGTGATGGGGTTGTAATTAGCAAAAAGTGAATCAATTATTGGGAATGAGAATGGTTATTGTTCACAAAATTAATCAAGTAATCCATATAACCATTATGTTAAAAGGAGATAGGCCAATGAGACGATCATCGTGACCAAATAACAATTTCTCTATATTTAACTAGTTTACTATTCACAATCAAATGTCCACACAGTGTCATCAAGAAGACAACATGCATTCCACAAAAATATGTAGGGGAGTTCTGTTCCTTTTATTTATAACAATTCTCAAATGTGAAATAATAACCATTTCTTCTCTGTTGATCATTAAAACCAACCACTACCCACACATTTCCTCAATCATCAAACACACCCAAAGTTGTGTTTCAAGATTGCAATGAAGTTATACTTTCACTACAATCAAGACTTCCCTTTAAACTGCATGGTATTCATAAAGCATACATAATGGAAATCAAACCAATAACCCAGATTTAATTGTAAAACCCTGACTTGTCATTTAAACAGGTAGACATCAACCACCATTCCAACACATGTTATGCACAAAATAATTCAATCATGCAAGTATAATTATGTCACTGTATAAGCCCAATTCAATGTGACTCTAAAAAGATGGGCCATCCATCCAACACGACAAGGTATCAACAACATGCCTATCTTCATAAAAGAAATAATCATATTGCCACAAAATCATGCTTAAAACTCTGTGACTATTTCTAAGTGTGGAATCCAAAATTATCCATATCATGCATAGTGGGCAGCCACCCAAAACACCACGATGCAACATTTCCATTCTACAATTTCAAACACATATTCATAGTTATTAACTCAACCCCTCATGTCGAGCTATCAATCTAATACAATAATGCTTCAAATTAACCAAATTGCAACCAACCATGCTATTTGAAATCTCAGGCTCATGCAATCGAATAATCATAATGCGCACAATGGATGAAATTTCTACAGTCATCCTGGTTGCAATAATTGTTTGGCTCCAAAATAAATCATAGTTACAATGACCAAATATTCGTGGTGTAGTAGCACCAAACACACAATTGTAGTACGGGCAATTATCATTTAGCAATTGTAACCAATGCCAAGTTAACCATCCAAATAATCTTAGTGCAAAAGGACAGTGACTGTATATCAACCAACCAATTCACCAGTTTCATAACAATCAATCGACCTAACAAGTTGTGGAAACCACACATATCCACACATCAACTCAAATCGGGGATGCGACCTTCTCAATTAAACAATACTGGGTTATTAAACATAAGGAGAACGACTGTTAATTTTGAATTGTGCAATTAACAATGTAAGGTTTACCATTGTTATAACAGAGGCAATGACTAGATACCAAACCAAAACGATTGTCACATGACCAAGTTGGCAAGCCTATACTCAAATTAGTCGAAAATATACAACCATCCAACAATAACCAAGTAGTAAACCCGACAATCCAGCCCAGTCTTCTATATCAACTTTTAGACTAGAGGGCTAAGGGTTTGTTCTATAGACAACACAGGGAGAACAGAACCAACTCCTTGTAATGTTGAAACCTTCGAGGCCAACGATGCATACACAGAGAGAACCATGACTCATTCATGGAAATGTAACAAATACCATGACAGGGGGATATAATATAGGAGCAAGACTCCAACTTGGACAGTAACGATAATTAACACACACAGGGTATAACCCTCTTGGTTCTCCAGTCAAAAAACCACAATGCTGAAGTGAAGACATGGCCGAGAAATTAACAAAATACCTTTTAGTGGTGGAAACAAACTAATGCTCAAGTGAACAAACCCAATGACACAGAGTGCCTCCAATCATTAAACCCACAAATTCCAAGGACTGGACATAATAACGAATGTGTGAGGATAGCTATCCACCCAAGACCAAACAAAAACCCTCTAACTAAACCAACAGGGATAACAAAGAGCCCTTATGGATGATAACACCCAGGATGACCAATAACTTCTATGAATTCAAGATTATTGCAGAAAGAACTATCAACACTTCATTCCAAGAACACAATTTTACACAGTGGCAATACTTAAGGAAAACACAAACCAATACACCGAGCCATTAATCATTTCATAGCCGGAGCCGACTCATGAATGGAAAAAAAAAGACATACCTACAATAAAACACCTTAAAACGTGATTTGGTCAAGTGATTCCCCTCTGCTATGAAATCAGAGCATAACCACAGCAACAAGGTTGCACAATAGCCCGACTAGGGTGGCGGGCAATGGAAGGAATAAAGGTGACGTGCAGTAAATGCACGTCACCTCCACCCACATTCAATTAAGTCATTAGTACAAGCCATCTAATAATCCATTAACTCAATTAATTAGACCATGAATCAAAACCATCAACCATTAAAACCAATAGCGTGATCAATATAAACTCATGCCATAAAATAATCACCATGCATATCAACTATGTAACCCAAACAAAATCTCATAGCTATTAATGTCCATTACCTTTTCAAATGCACCACCAACATACCATCCATTCAAATATACCATATTCATATTACCAATATAACTCAATCAAATCGCATAACCATTACTTGCTAGGTAGGATTTAACCATAAAAAATGTAATCTTTCATGCATGTAGTATAGCATATCTCAAATTCTTCCCCTTGCATTTGTTGCATTGTTTTCATTTATTTCCAATTGCTTGTATGTGTTACTAACATGTCTATTATGCAGGTGTTCCAAGAACAGGTAGTAGTGGTGTCGATGAATAGTATAGGTCATAGTAACACAAAGAACCAATACTTCATAAGACTCAAACCACAACCAATAAAAACAAGATCTCATTAACCATGAAGCCATGTCAAACATCATCACAACATCACATATGAATAGACCTGATCTCTAATCTACAAGGGGGTCCCACCTACTAGTATTATTTAACTTTAATAATAATAGGCTTTAGAAACACTTTGCGGGAAAAACTTAGCTGTGATTTTAATCGTCAACAATATGTATCTGATGTCTAAGAAGTAATAATTTGGTACAATAACTATTGTTACAATTTTCAAGGAATTATAAAATACACATATTTCTACAACTATATTGTAAGTATAAGTTAGACATATGTTTTCTTCTTTTATGCCTGATGAATATTAATGAAGTTTTCATTTATGTTAATTTAATATTGTTTTAAATGAGATACAAATGTTAGTAATTTATTCAATTGAAAGTTAAATGATATTTATTTAAATTGAATACATTGTTTAATTTTTCAATTTTATTTCTTAAATTCTTCTTTAAAATCATCTAAAATCTAAAGTTGTCTAAAAACATTGAAACCCTACCTTTCAAGTTGTGATATTGATTTATTGGAATCAAATTTATTTATTAAGGTAAAACAGTATAACCAATCTGTTTCAGGATAGAAAATTTCAAGGTTAAAATAAATAATTGATAGTGGATTCCTTGGCATAGTTTCCTAGCCATAAACATGTAATATACCAGATATAAAAAGTATGCAGAACATAAATAAAATGCTAGAAATGGTAGAATAACAACAATATAACCAAAAAAATCACCACAATAGCACTGAAATGATATAAGAATAACAACATAAATAACGCTTTGATTCTGAAAGCAATGCTCACGGGCCTCTTCAAGGGGGAAACCTCGAGTTGAGCAGAGCTCTATTACAATAATATCCAAGATAGGGTTCTCATACCCTCGACTCCTATTTATACTAAATATGTCTATCAAAAGAAGCATCTAGAGGAAGATCCTTATAAAAGTGGAAGCTTCTATTAGGTCTTCTTACATTCGACTTATTCTATTTTATTGCAAGGCCTTATTAATATTGACCTTTATTACATATGAATATATTGTTCTACCTATGTGCAGGTTAGGACCCTAACATGTCCTCCCCCTTAAAAGCAAGCTTGTCCTCAAGGCTTGAGATGCGGAAAATGCTACAGAATGGTAGTTGGTTCCCAACTAGCATCTACTGGAGTTGTATATTTCCAATGGACTAACACTTCCTTGATGATTCTTTGATGCAGGCGACCCTCACGCTAGTCCAAAAATGCTTGTGGTTGTAGCCAAATGGATCCTTCTTTGGCTAACTCGAGAAGGTTGGTTTGAATTTTGCACTTAGTTACAATCACCTTCTTTAAGCATGAAACATGAAAAACATGATGTAGCTTCGAATGACTGGGCAAAGCTAACTGATAGGCCACCTGTCCCACATGCTTGAGAACGGTATAAGGACCATANTCATAACAATCATAACATAACAATTAGTTAAGTAAAACACACCTCCTTGTGTCTCCCATCAACATATTCACTTTTGGAAATTTAGCTCATGATATTTGAAATTATTTTCAAAAATATTACTCATAAATCCAAAATAAAACATGTTGTCCAAAATTTCCTAAAGTCAACTATCATCAACAATAGATAAAATTAAAACTCAAAAACCATATTTCCCACTCTGAGATGCAATATTTCCTTGATTGTTGTTGTCACCCTTTAATTTCCCTGAATTTTCCTTTGGCTACACTGAGCCTTTAGGCCTAATCTCATTGACACGTGGGAAAAATTGTCCCTCAAATGCATCTGGGAAGACACAGATTTTTCAGAGCCATTGGAGGGTGAGGACGGGGGAGAAGTGTATTTTCCCTTATTAAGGGAATGGTGGGCTTCAGTTTTCAATCTCTTGCTAGCATGGGAGGATTGCAATGGTGAGTGGTCAGAGATATATTGGAAAATGGGGTTAATAGGTGGAGAAGCAGGCAAGGACAAATTGGGCCAGCCACAATGTTGGGAGACTGTCATGTGGACAATCTCTTTCCATCCATCATTTTTCAGGAACCTTGGTTTGTAATGAGACATGAGGAGGTACAAGGATACTGGTGGCTTGCAGTACTTGGAAAAGATACCTATCAGGCTTAGGTTGGACCACTCCCTGCCCAATCCAATTGAAAAATCTGGTCTAAAACAATTGGCCAGGATCTTGTGAATCAGTGTCAAAATGTATGGAGAACCTTGGCCTTCTTGGGCCTCTGTTCCAATTACCTCTCCCTCTTTTTCCTTGGACATTGCTACCTCGAATGAAAAAACTCATTCCTGCATGCATGATTGATTAGAAAATAGTATTTTAAATAACCATACATGAAAACTCTTAAAAATATGAAATAGATTTGGCTCAGCGATGTATCAGACTCATGCAATCCAATCCATACAAATTGGTTTATTGTTCATCAGTGAGCAGAGGGTGAATAAAGGGTTCTGGGATATCTGAGGGGTTTGTATTGAGCAGAACATGATATGATGAGGGGGGAAGAAATACAATTATTTCTCAAAGACAACAACAATCAACTGCAAATCAAAGAAAACATCATTGTAATTCACCAAGACACTGCTACTGCCAACTGCTTCAACACATAATTTTTCTTGACTATAATCAATTTTGGAATAGGGAGTGAGAAATGAATGTGGGAAGGTGATGGGGTTGTAATTAGCAAAAAGTGAATCAATTATTGGGAATGAGAATGGTTATTGTTCACAAAATTAATCAAGTAATCCATATAACCATTATGTTAAAAGGAGATAGGCCAATGAGACGATCATCGTGACCAAATAACAATTTCTCTATATTTAACTAGTTTACTATTCACAATCAAATGTCCACACAGTGTCATCAAGAAGACAACATGCATTCCACAAAAATATGTAGGGGAGTTCTGTTCCTTTTATTTATAACAATTCTCAAATGTGAAATAATAACCATTTCTTCTCTGTTGATCATTAAAACCAACCACTACCCACACATTTCCTCAATCATCAAACACACCCAAAGTTGTGTTTCAAGATTGCAATGAAGTTATACTTTCACTACAATCAAGACTTCCCTTTAAACTGCATGGTATTCATAAAGCATACATAATGGAAATCAAACCAATAACCCAGATTTAATTGTAAAACCCTGACTTGTCATTTAAACAGGTAGACATCAACCACCATTCCAACACATGTTATGCACAAAATAATTCAATCATGCAAGTATAATTATGTCACTGTATAAGCCCAATTCAATGTGACTCTAAAAAGATGGGCCATCCATCCAACACGACAAGGTATCAACAACATGCCTATCTTCATAAAAGAAATAATCATATTGCCACAAAATCATGCTTAAAACTCTGTGACTATTTCTAAGTGTGGAATCCAAAATTATCCATATCATGCATAGTGGGCAGCCACCCAAAACACCACGATGCAACATTTCCATTCTACAATTTCAAACACATATTCATAGTTATTAACTCAACCCCTCATGTCGAGCTATCAATCTAATACAATAATGCTTCAAATTAACCAAATTGCAACCAACCATGCTATTTGAAATCTCAGGCTCATGCAATCGAATAATCATAATGCGCACAATGGATGAAATTTCTACAGTCATCCTGGTTGCAATAATTGTTTGGCTCCAAAATAAATCATAGTTACAATGACCAAATATTCGTGGTGTAGTAGCACCAAACACACAATTGTAGTACGGGCAATTATCATTTAGCAATTGTAACCAATGCCAAGTTAACCATCCAAATAATCTTAGTGCAAAAGGACAGTGACTGTATATCAACCAACCAATTCACCAGTTTCATAACAATCAATCGACCTAACAAGTTGTGGAAACCACACATATCCACACATCAACTCAAATCGGGGATGCGACCTTCTCAATTAAACAATACTGGGTTATTAAACATAAGGAGAACGACTGTTAATTTTGAATTGTGCAATTAACAATGTAAGGTTTACCATTGTTATAACAGAGGCAATGACTAGATACCAAACCAAAACGATTGTCACATGACCAAGTTGGCAAGCCTATACTCAAATTAGTCGAAAATATACAACCATCCAACAATAACCAAGTAGTAAACCCGACAATCCAGCCCAGTCTTCTATATCAACTTTTAGACTAGAGGGCTAAGGGTTTGTTCTATAGACAACACAGGGAGAACAGAACCAACTCCTTGTAATGTTGAAACCTTCGAGGCCAACGATGCATACACAGAGAGAACCATGACTCATTCATGGAAATGTAACAAATACCATGACAGGGGGATATAATATAGGAGCAAGACTCCAACTTGGACAGTAACGATAATTAACACACACAGGGTATAACCCTCTTGGTTCTCCAGTCAAAAAACCACAATGCTGAAGTGAAGACATGGCCGAGAAATTAACAAAATACCTTTTAGTGGTGGAAACAAACTAATGCTCAAGTGAACAAACCCAATGACACAGAGTGCCTCCAATCATTAAACCCACAAATTCCAAGGACTGGACATAATAACGAATGTGTGAGGATAGCTATCCACCCAAGACCAAACAAAAACCCTCTAACTAAACCAACAGGGATAACAAAGAGCCCTTATGGATGATAACACCCAGGATGACCAATAACTTCTATGAATTCAAGATTATTGCAGAAAGAACTATCAACACTTCATTCCAAGAACACAATTTTACACAGTGGCAATACTTAAGGAAAACACAAACCAATACACCGAGCCATTAATCATTTCATAGCCGGAGCCGACTCATGAATGGAAAAAAAAAGACATACCTACAATAAAACACCTTAAAACGTGATTTGGTCAAGTGATTCCCCTCTGCTATGAAATCAGAGCATAACCACAGCAACAAGGTTGCACAATAGCCCGACTAGGGTGGCGGGCAATGGAAGGAATAAAGGTGACGTGCAGTAAATGCACGTCACCTCCACCCACATTCAATTAAGTCATTAGTACAAGCCATCTAATAATCCATTAACTCAATTAATTAGACCATGAATCAAAACCATCAACCATTAAAACCAATAGCGTGATCAATATAAACTCATGCCATAAAATAATCACCATGCATATCAACTATGTAACCCAAACAAAATCTCATAGCTATTAATGTCCATTACCTTTTCAAATGCACCACCAACATACCATCCATTCAAATATACCATATTCATATTACCAATATAACTCAATCAAATCGCATAACCATTACTTGCTAGGTAGGATTTAACCATAAAAAATGTAATCTTTCATGCATGTAGTATAGCATATCTCAAATTCTTCCCCTTGCATTTGTTGCATTGTTTTCATTTATTTCCAATTGCTTGTATGTGTTACTAACATGTCTATTATGCAGGTGTTCCAAGAACAGGTAGTAGTGGTGTCGATGAATAGTATAGGTCATAGTAACACAAAGAACCAATACTTCATAAGACTCAAACCACAACCAATAAAAACAAGATCTCATTAACCATGAAGCCATGTCAAACATCATCACAACATCACATATGAATAGACCTGATCTCTAATCTACAAGGGGGTCCCACCTACTAGTATTATTTAACTTTAATAATAATAGGCTTTAGAAACACTTTGCGGGAAAAACTTAGCTGTGATTTTAATCGTCAACAATATGTATCTGATGTCTAAGAAGTAATAATTTGGTACAATAACTATTGTTACAATTTTCAAGGAATTATAAAATACACATATTTCTACAACTATATTGTAAGTATAAGTTAGACATATGTTTTCTTCTTTTATGCCTGATGAATATTAATGAAGTTTTCATTTATGTTAATTTAATATTGTTTTAAATGAGATACAAATGTTAGTAATTTATTCAATTGAAAGTTAAATGATATTTATTTAAATTGAATACATTGTTTAATTTTTCAATTTTATTTCTTAAATTCTTCTTTAAAATCATCTAAAATCTAAAGTTGTCTAAAAACATTGAAATCCTACCTTTCAAGTTGTGATATTGATTTATTGGAATCAAATTTATTTATTAAGGTAAAACAGTATAACCAATCTGTTTCAGGATAGAAAATTTCAAAGTTAAAATAAATAATTGATAGTGGATTACTTGGCATAGTTTCCTAGCCAAAAACATGTAATATACCAGATATAAAAAGTATGCAGAACATAAATAAAATGCTAGAAATGGTAGAATAACAACAATATAACCAAAACAATCACCACAATAGCACTGAAATGATATAAGAATAACAACATAAATAACGCTTTGATTCTGAAAGCAGTTCTCACGGGCCTCTTCAAGGGGGCAACCTCCAGTTGAGCAAAGCTCTATTAGAATAATATCCAAGATAGGGTTCTCATACCCTCGACTCCTATTTATACTAAATATGTCTATCAAAAGAAGCATCTAGAGGAAGATCCTTATAGAAGTGGAAGCTTCTATTAGGTCTTCTTACATTTGACTTATTCTATTTTATTGCAAGGCCTTATTAATATTGACCTTTATTACATATGAATATATTGTTCTACCTATGTGCAGGTTAGGACCCTAACATGTCCTCCCCCTTAAAAACAACCTTGTCCTCAAGGCTTGAGATGCGGAAAATGCTACAGAATGGTAGTTGGTTCCCAACTGGCATCTACTGGAGTTGTATATTTCCAATGGACTAACACTTCCTTGATGATTCTCTGATGCAGGCGACCCTCACGCTAGTCCAAAAATGCTTGTGGTTGTAGCCAAATGGATCCTTCTTCGGCTAACTCGAGAAGGTTGGTTTGAATTTTGCACTTAGTTCCAATCACCTTCTTTAAGCATGAAACATGAAAAACATGATGTAGCTTCGAATGACTGGGCAAAGCTAACTGATAGGCCACCTGTCCCACATGCTTGAGAACGGTATAAGGACCATAAAATTTGGGTGCTAGATTCTGACAATGCTCATCCTTGAGGGAATTTTTCTTGTAAGGTTGCAGTCGAAGAAACACCTGATCCCCTTCTGCAAATTGACATTCAGAGCGACCTTGATCTGCTTGTTACTTCATGCGATTATATTCCATGACCAAATTCTCTTTGAGGGTATGGAGAATAGCCTCTCAAATTGTAAGTGTTTGGTCAACCGCCTGGACCTTCAAGACACCCGGTAGGTATGAGAGAACTGAAGGTGGATTATATCCATATACCGCTTCAAAGGGAGTCATGCATGTAGCTATAAGGTATGAATTGTTGTACCACCATTCAGCTAGGGGTAACCATTGAGCCCATTGATTTTGATTTTCCAAGGCAAAACACCTCAAATATGTTTCCAAACACTTGTTGACAACTTCTGTTTAACCATCAGTCTGGGGATGATAAGTTGTGTTGAGATGAAATTGGGTGCCTTGTAGCTTGAACAGTTCTTGCCAAAAATTGCTTGTGAAAGTTGGATCACAATCAGAAATAATAGAGTGTGGCATGCCATGAAGCTTGAAGACCTGATCCATGAAACTTTGAACCACCATGGATATTGTAAATGGGTGTTGAAGAGAGAGAAATGAGCATACTTGGAGAGGTGATAAACAACCACCATGATGACTGATTTATTTCCCGATTTGGGTAAGCCTGTACCAAAATCCATAGAGATATCCCTCCAAATAACAGGTGGAATAAGAAGCAGTTGTAGTGTGCTTGGAGATTTGAATGTTTCTCCCTTGTTTCATTGACACACATCACATTCAGTGACAAAATTACGAATGTCCTATTTCATAACATCCCATAAAAAGAACATTTGACCCTGTCATAGGTTTTGGTGAACCCTGAGTGCCCCACTGTGGGTGTAGCATGAAGCTCAGAAAGTACCGTGGATTTAAGGTTTGATTGTTTAGTTAAATACAAATGACCTTTGTATCGAAGCTCATCATGGAGCCAAGAGAACCATGGGGTTTATGGAGCATTGGATTGCAATTGTTGGATCAGATGCGAACTTTTGGGATCTTGTAGCCATTCCTGGCAAATGGCTTGGAGCCAATATGGTACAATGAAGGAAAGAGAAAAAAGGGATCCTTCATATTCATATTTGCGGGAAAGTGCATTTGCAACCACATTGTCTTTGCCTTTCTTGTAAATGATCTCATAATCATATCCAAAGATCTTAGTCACCCATTTTTGTTTCTCCAGGGAGGAAATGCATTGTTCCATAAAATACTTGAGGATTTGATGGTCTGTCTTAATTTGGAAGCATTGCCCCAATAGATAAGGGTGCCACAGATCAATGGCATGCAAAATAGCCAACATTTCCTTTTCATAGATTGATTTTCCCAAATTTCTTTCAGATAGTTGCTTATTGTTAAAGGCCAAAGGTCGACCCTCTTGCATAAGGACAACACCAATTCCATTCCCTTAAGCATCACATTCCAAGAAAAAAGTCTTTGTGAAATCAGGAAGGGCCAGGGATGGAGTGGTGCACATGGCCATATTCAAGGTTTGAAAAGATTGAGTAGTGGCTAGGGTCCAAGTGAAAGAGTTCTTTTTTAGGAGAGCAATGAGAGGTGTTGCAATATTTCCATAATTCTTAAAAAACTTGCGGTAATAACCTGTTAAGCCTAGAAATCCATGCAAGATTTTGAGAGTCTTTGGGTGAGGCCAGTCTTGCATAACTTCAATATTTTTTGGATCCACCCTGATGTTGTCCTTGCCAACCAGATGACCCAAGTACTCTACTTCTTAGGCGCCAAAAGAGCATTTATATTGTTTCAGGAAACGTTGGTGTTGAGAGAGTAGATGGAGAACTCGATCCACATGAGCAAGATGGTCTTTCCAGGTTTTGCTATAGATGAGGATATCATCAAAGAAAACTAAGACAAAATGACATAGAAAAGGATGGAAGACATGATTCATGAGGCTTTGGAAGGTGGAGGGGGCATTACACAAGCCAAAGGGCATGACCAACAACTCATAGTGGCCCTCATGAGTTCTAAAGGTAGTCTTGGGACTGTTTGCCTCTTTCATACATATTTGGTGGTAGCCCGAATGAAGATCAGGTTTAGTAAATAATTGGGTGCCACTCAATTCATCCAGGAGGTCATCAATGACAGGAATGGGAAATTTGTCTTTAATGGTAAATTTGTTGAGGGCACGGAAGTCAGGACACATTTAACAAGAACCTTATTTCTCCAGGACCATTACCTTCGGAGAAGAGTAGGGACTCATACTAGGGAAGATAACATCTTCATTAAGGAGTTCCTGGACCATTTTCTCAATTTCATTGTTCTGGGAAAAGGGGTGACGATACAGACGGATATTGGGAGGAAGGCTTTCGGGTACAAGGGAGATGGAATGATCATGAACACCACGGGAAGGAGGGAGTCCCTGGGGAGTGGAAAAGACCACTTGATGTTGAGAAAAGATGGCTTGGAGGTCTTGCGGCACCGAGGGTGTCTCTTTTGCTTGTATGGCATGGAGTTGGGCAATAACACCAGAATGACCTTTTTTGAGAAGATTTTCCATGCGATGGGAACTAATGATCTCAGGTGAACCAGCGATGATGCCTTGGAACTTATATTTGTGGCCCTCCTGATCAAATTGCATGGATAATTACTTGAAATCCATGAGAATGGGACCCAAAGACCTTATCCAGTCTGCACCCCAACACAATGTCACAACCGCCCATGTCGATAGAAAACATATGAGATTTCAGGTAGTAGTCACCAATTTGGAGACACTCATTTTCACAACACCCTCCACATTTCATGGAGCCACCATTGGCAATCATGATTTGGAAATTATTGACAGCATGGATGTAGCAATGAGTTTCTTGGGCAATGCAACAATGAATAAAATTATGGGTGCTTCCACTATCAACTAGAATGATGACCTTCCGATGCTTGATGTAACCAATTAGCTTAAGGGTTTGGGGAGCGAAGAAGCAAGTGAGAGCATTGAGGGAAATGACCAGTTCTACTTTGGGAGGGTCTGAGGGAGGGGTTATGTCAGTGGTTTCAGGTGACTCAGACACAAGGGGAGTTTCAACATCCTCTTCCGAAATATCCTTGGAGATGGCCAAAAAAATCTTTTGTTCCTTACACTTGTGGCTCGAGAAATATTTTTCATCACAATTATAACAAGGGCCTTTGAGTTGGCATTCAGCCTTTTCATCCCTGGTCATTTTTTGGATCTTTAGTGGAGCGGAGGGAGTAGTGGGATTTACTAGTTTAGGGCGAGGGATAAAGGTGGGTTTCTGGTTTTGAGAACATATAACCTGTTGTGCTTATTAATCTCTTTTAGTATCCTCCACCCAACTCTGAGGTTGAGCCATGAGGACATGGACCCGAATATCATCTTTGAGGTCACTGATAAAACACTCTTGGAAAAAGGCATCAAACATGCCCTCTGTCCGAAAAGCCAGGCGCTCAAAGGCAGCTATNCAATCACCTTCTTTAAGCATGAAACATGAAAAACATGATGTAGCTTCGAATGACTGGGCAAAGCTAACTGATAGGCCACCTGTCCCACATGCTTGAGAACGGTATAAGGACCATAAAATTTGGGTGCTAGATTCTGACAATGCTCATCCTTGAGGGAATTTTTCTTGTAAGGTTGCAGTCGAAGAAACACCTGATCCCCTTCTGCAAATTGACATTCAGAGCGACCTTGATCTGCTTGTTACTTCATGCGATTATATTCCATGACCAAATTCTCTTTGAGGGTATGGAGAATAGCCTCTCAAATTGTAAGTGTTTGGTCAACCGCCTGGACCTTCAAGACACCCGGTAGGTATGAGAGAACTGAAGGTGGATTATATCCATATACCGCTTCAAAGGGAGTCATGCATGTAGCTATAAGGTATGAATTGTTGTACCACCATTCAGCTAGGGGTAACCATTGAGCCCATTGATTTTGATTTTCCAAGGCAAAACACCTCAAATATGTTTCCAAACACTTGTTGACAACTTCTGTTTAACCATCAGTCTGGGGATGATAAGTTGTGTTGAGATGTAATTGGGTGCCTTGTAGCTTGAACAGTTCTTGCCAAAAATTGCTTGTGAAAGTTGGATCACAATCAGAAATGCCATGAAGCTTGAAGACCTGATCCATGAAACTTTGAACCACCGTGGATGTTGTAAATGGGTGTTGAAGAGAGAGAAATGAGCATACTTGGAGAGGTGATAAACAACCACCATGATGACTGATTTATTTCCCGATTTGGGTAAGCCTGTAATAAAATCCATAGAGATATCCCTCCAAATAACCGGTGGAATAAGAAGCAGTTGTAGTGTGCTTGGAGATTTGAATGTTTCTCCCTTGTTGCATTGACACACATCACATTCAGTGACAAAATTATGAATGTCCTATTTCATAACATCCCATAAAAAGAACATTTGACCCTATCATAGGTTTTGGTGAACCCTGAGTGCCCCACTGTGGGTGTAGCATGAAGCTCAGAAAGTACCATGGATTTAAGCTTTGATTGTTTACTTAAATACAAATGACCTTTGTATCGAAGCTCATCATGGAGACAAGAGAACCATGGGGTTTATGGAGCATTGGATTGCAATTGTTGGACAGATGTGAACTTTTGGGATCTTGTAGCCATTTCTGGCAAATGGCTTGGAGCCAATATGGTACAATGAAGGAAAGAGAAAAAAGGGATCCTTCATCTTCATATTTGCGGGAAAGTGCATCTGCAACCACATTGTGTTTTCCTTTCTTGTAAATGATCTCATAATCATATCCAAAGATCTTAGTCACCCATTTTTGTTGCTCCAGGGAGGAAATGCGTTGTTCCATAAAATACTTGAGGCTTTGATGGTTTGTCTTAATTTGGAAGCATTGCCCCAATAGATAAGGGTGCCACAGATCAACGGCATGCAGAATAGCCAACATTTCCTTTTCATAGATTGATTTTCCCAAATTTCTTTCAGATAGTTGCTTATTGTTAAAGGCCAAAGGTGGACCCTCTTGCATAAGGACAACACCAATTCCATTCCCTTAAGCATCACATTCCAAGAAAAAAATCTTTGTGAAATCAGGAAGGGCCAGGGATGGAGTGGTGCACATGGCGATATTCAAGGTTTGAAAAGATTGAGTAGTGGCTAGGGTTCAAGTGAAAGAGTTCTTTTTTAGGAGAGCAATGAGAGGTGTCGCAATATTTCCATAATTCTTAAAAAACTTGCGGTAATAACCTGTTAAGCCTAGAAATCCATGCAAGATTTTGAGAGTCTTTGGGTGAGGCCAGTCTTGCATAGCTTCAATATTTTTTGGATCCACCCTGACGTTGTCCTTGCCAACCAGATGACCCAAGTACTCTACTTCTTAGGCGCCAAAAGAGCATTTATATTGTTTCAGGAAACGTTGGTGTTGAGAGAGTAGATGGAGAACTCGATCCACATGAGAAAGATGGTCTTTCCAGGTTTTGCTATAGATGAGGATATCATTAAAGAAAACTAAGACAAAATGACATAGAAAAGGATGGAAGACATGATTCATGAGGCTTTGGGAGGTGGAGGGGGCATTACACAAGCCAAAGGGCATGACCAACAACTCATAGTGGCCCTCATGAGTTCTAAAGGTAGTCTTGGGACTGTTTTCCTCTTTCATACATATTTGGTGGTAGCCCGAATGAAGATCAGGTTTAGTAAATAATTGGGTGCCACTCAATTCATCCAGGAGGTCATCAATGACAGGAATGGGAAATTTGTCTTTAATGGTAAATTTGTTGAGGGCACAGAAGTCAGGACACATTTAACAAGAACCTTATTTCTCCAGGACCATTACCTTCGGAGAAGAGTAGGGGCTCATACTAGGGAAGATAACATCTTCATTAAGGAGTTCCTGGACCATTTTCTCAATTTCATTTTTCTGGGAAAAGGGGTGACGATACAGACGGATATTGGGAGGAAGGCTTTAGGGTACAAGGGAAATGGAATGATCATGAACACCACGGGAAGGAGGGAGTCCCTGGGGAGTGGAAAAGACCACTTGATGTTGAGAAAATATGGCTTGGAGGTCTTGTGGCACCGAGGGTGTCTCTTTTGCTTGTATGGTATAGAGTTGGGCAATAACACCATAATGACCTTTTTTGAGAAGATTTTCCATGCGATGGGAACTAATGATCTCAGGTGAACCAACGATGATGCCTTGGAACTTATATTTGTGGCCCTCCTGATCAAATTTCATGGATAATTACTTGAAATCCATGAGAATGGGACCCAAAGACCTTATCCAGTCTGCAACCCAGCACAATGTCACAACCGCCCATGTCGATAGAAAACATATGAGATTTCAGGTAGTAGTCACCAATTTGGAGACACACATTTTCACAACACCCTCCACATTTCATGGAGCCACCATTGGCAATCATGATTTGGAAATTATTGACGGCATGGATGTAGCAATGAGTTTCTTGGGCAATGCAACAATGAATAAAATTATGGGTGCTTCCACTATCAACTAGAATGATGACCTTCTGATTCTTGATGTAACCAATTAGCTTAAGGGTTTGGGGAGCGAAGAAGCAAGTGAGAGCATTGAGGGAAATGACCAGTTCTACTTCGGGAGGGTCTGAGGGAGGGGTTATGTTAGTGGTTTCAGGTGACTCGGACACAAGGGGAGTTTCAACATCCTCTTCCGAAATATCCTTGGAGATGGCCAAAAAAATCTTTTGTTTCTTACACTTGTGGCCCGAGAAATATTTTTCATCACAATTATAACAAGGGCCTTTGAGTTGGCATTCAGCCATTTCATCCCTGGTCATTTTTTGGATCTTTAGTGGAGCGGAGGGAGTAGTGGGATTTACTAGTTTAGGGCGAGGGATAAAGGTGGGTTTCTGGTTTTGAGAAGATATAACCTGTTGTGCTTATTAATCTCTTTTAGTATCCTCCACCCAACTCTGAGGTCGAGCCATGAGGACATGGACCCGAATATCATCTTTGAGGTCACTGATAAAACACTCTTGGAAAAAGGCATCAAACATGCCCTCTGTCCGAAAAGCCAGGCGCTCAAAGGCAGCTATAAAGTATTCCATTATTCCTGATTGTCTCAACTTTTTCAAATAGCCCAAATTTTTGGTGTCAGTGTCAAAGCATTCATAAATCTCTACCACAAAGTGTGTCCAAGCAATATACCCTTGACGGGAAGTTTTTCTCCATTTCCACCATTGCCAACAATCTTGATCTAGATGGAGAACACCATACCGGAGTTTGTCCAAGTCATCTGTAATTTTGTATAAAGAGAAATGATGTTCCATTTGGGTTACCCAACCAGTGGGGTCCAATCCATCAAATTTGGTCACATCCACTTGCAGAAGGCATAGGTCACGTTGAAAGTGATGGTGCTGAAAGTTATGGGAATGAGAGGAATTTTCACCTTCAGTATGTGGGGGTGAGTCAGAGGAAGGGTTATCTATAGGGATATGAAGCTTGGTGCAGAGTGACTAAAAGATAGATTCAAGCTGGGTGGTGAGGTCTTGTTTGATTTCCTCCATTGAGGATTGCATGGTTGTATTGATGGGAGCAACATTGGCACTGAGTTGTTTCACTTCTTGTTGGGTCTTGATGAGACTATATTGCAAGGTATTGAAGAGAGATTCCAAGTCTTGGCTGCGGGTATGGGCCATGAGGACGAGGGAACTGAAAAGGGGTGGGTGGGGTCAAAACAATTTTCTGAAAAATGATATGTATGAATGTGATAAGGGCGAAGAGATGAATCCAATAGAATAGGTCTCAAATAATGGTGAAAAAAAATCCAGACTTTTTGTCTTTTTAACATCTGCGGAGTTATACTTCGGTCTAAAGAATACTGAAGTGATGAAATGCCCAAATGCTTCACTAGGAAGAAAAGTGTAGTTACTTGGCAACCCAAACACATTTGCACGACAATAGATCTTGTCTGTTTTAATTTGTTTATGTTTATGTTTTAATTATTTTATGTTTTTGTTTATGTTTATGTTTGTTTATGTTTATAGAACGTACCCTTATCCGTACTACCCGACTACCCAATTACGAGAGAGTATCTTCTAGAGTGTTGTTCTCGGTGGCACTATAGCAGTCAAGCGACTGATCGATTTATCTAAAGAGGGCTTCAGGAAATCTAGGCCGATTCATACAAAAGTGTTGTCTGATGTGCTACCACACGAAGGGGTGCCAACAGGGGTTACAAGGGTGTCCAACAGATGTGCACTTAAGAAACACTTGTATTTCATGCGTGTATGAATCCCTCAACTAAGGGTTTATGCGCTTACCAACAGATCTCTGTGGTTTAAGACATTGGAATACATCTCTACCCTGGAAAAAAAATTACGCACAATTTATTCCAAGGAAAGTTCTCTGATACTACTTATAATATACCATATATAAAAAATTATGCAGAACATAAATAAAATGCTATAAATGGAAGAATAACACCAATATAACTAGAATAATCACCACAATAGCACTGAAATAATATAAGAATAACAACAGAAATAGCACTTTGATTCTAAAAGAAATGTTCACGGGCCTCTTTGAGGGGGAAACCTCCAGTTGAGCAGATCTCTATTACAATAATATCCAAGCTAGGGTTCTCATACCCTCGACTCCTATTTATACTAAATATGTCTATCAAAAGAAACATCTAGAGGAAGATCCTTCTAGAAGCGGAAGCTTCTNCGACTTATTCTATTTTATTGCAAGGCCTTATTAATATTGACCTTTATTACATCTGAATATATTGTTCTACCTATGTGCGGGTTAGGACCCTAACAAAACATCTGAAGGATTACAACATTCTTTTGGCGTCGTTGTCGGGGAAGGAATTAAGAAAAATTTATATTTCCCTAGGTATTATGATAGGAAATCCTTATCCTTGATGGTGAACAAGAGTTAGGTTCGCTAAAAAATTTCACCTACTGACTTCACAATTTTAATCCTAGCATTAGGAACGAAAAACAAAAGAGAAAACCTAGACCCTGTCAAATAGTTGGCTTAGGTTGATGGATAGTTTGTCTAGACTGTTGGTTGTCATTGATGTCAACCCTTGGAGAGTGATATTTTAGATTGATGTCAACCCTTAGTGATTGATGTCAACCTTTGGAGAATCTGGTAGCGAATTTTGGTAGCACAAAGGCATGGGTAGGAGACCCGAGTCTGTTTGAGGTATAAAGGCACAAAGATTAGTGAATTTACAAGTAATACTATTCTATACGGATATTATATGTTATGTCATTTATGGTGATATGTGGAACACCAAATAACTCCACACAGTTAGACATTTATGGCCATATGAAGTTGGAGAACCCTCATGAGTTATGTAGAAGCCCCTAGAAGGTCAAAGAAATCAATTATTATAGAAGCTCCTAGAAGAAGTGTACTAGTAAAATTGATGGTAACTAGGATTTAATCATGGGTATAGTTGTTTCATTAAGAAAATAATTAAAAATAAATTAGTTTCAACAAAAAGTTGTGAGTTTGGTAATTATGGTAAAGCAGTTGTGATGAGAAGATTGAATAGTCAAAGTGGTTGACCAAGAAATAAATTAAATAATAAAGTGGTTGCAACAAGGAGTTAGTTAAGGGAAAAGAAGTTATGAATTGACTAATTATAGAAAAGTTAGTTACAACAAGAAGTTGTGAGTAAAGATAAATTATTTAAATAATAAAGTAGTCAAAGTGGTTGCAAAGATAAATTATTTAAATAATAAAGTGGTTGCAACAAGAAGTGATGAGTTTACTATTTATGGATAAGTCAAAGTGGTTGAAAAAGAAATTATATAAATAATAAATTTAGTTGCAACTAGGAGTGGAGAAATTACTACTTGAGGGAAGTGGTTAAGTTAAGTGGACAAAGTGATTAAGTGGAAAAAGTAGCTAACTAGGCAAAGTGGTTAAGTGGACAAAGTGGCTAAGTGGACAAAGTGGTTAAGTTGGTTAGAAGGTAACCCCTTGAGGAAGCTACATGGAAGTATAAATAAGAGAGAGGTTCTCCCATTAGAACCTATTGAATATCATTGAATATCTATTTTGTGAAAGGTTATTTGGGCAGGTATTATTGATAGAGAAAAAGTGCGGAAGAAAAATCATGGCAAGAAAAGTGCGGCAGAAAAATTGCAATAGGAAAAGTGCGACAAGAAAATCACGGCATAAAAATCATGGCAAGAAAAGTGCAGCAGAAAAACCATGCGAGGAAAAGTGCGGCAAAAAAATCGTGGTAGGAAAAGTGCGGTAGAAAACACATATCAAGAAAAGTGTGGTAGAAAAATCATGACAGAAAAATCGCATCAAAAAAATTGCAGCAGCAAAATCGCAATAGTAAAACCATGGCAGCAAAACGCTACAGGAATAAAAAAGTTATGGTTTTCATATGTGTAGTGTTGAATCTATGAATATGGTTGAGGGTTTTCCTTGTAAATATGTTGGATGCCCTTTTGGAAGTTTAGGGCTTATTGTAGAGTTGATCTAAGGAAGATCTACTGAAGTTTAGTATTGGTTCATGTTTGAGGGCTTTTGGTTGAGGTATGTTGTTGAATTTATTGGTACAGATAGAGGTTGTATAATAGTGAGGTTGTGGAACATGGTTGATATGAGGATTTATGGTATTTGATTTATGGAGAGAGTGGTGCATTTCTAAAGGTATCTTGTTGGTTATCTTGGTGTTTGTTATTGGTATATGGTAGAGGTATATGATTAGGTACATGGATGAGATACATATTTGAAGTACATGGTGATATTGAGACATCTTGTTGAGACATAGTTTGGTTTTTTGTTGATACATGATTGGTACATGTTGTTCCTTATCTTTGTATAGTGTTGATGTACATTGTTGGTGCACATGATTGATGTGCATTGTTGGCACATGGTTTGAGTGATATTCTTGTGATTTTGGGTATGAGATCTATGTTATCAAATCTGATATATTTAGGAGAGTACTGATACATGTTGTTGGTGTATTTAGTTTTGTTGGTACATGCAAGTCACGAGTACAGGTTGGCTACAGGACAATGGCACAGGTTGATTATAGATCAATGGCACAAATTGGCATAGGTTTACAGTAGTATATCTCATCGTGATAGTGTGACAGTGGTTCCATCATTCTACTTATATTGCAGGGAAGTTGGATGGGGCAAGGATAGGTGGTTGTATCCACCTTCCAGTTGTAGTCGGAGAACATAGGGGATTGTAACCTCCTTCTAGTTCTAACCAAAGAATTGGGGAGTTGGAGCTTTCCTTGGGTTGTAGCTTGAGAAACTAGGGGGTTGGATCCTCCTTCCAGTTGTAGCTAGAGAATTGGAAGTTGGTTCTTCCTTGGATGTAATTCTTGACATACAAGAAAATCATTATGTGCTTTTCTCCCGCATTGGGTTTCCACATAAATATTGGTGTAGTGTGCATTGTCTGGATGTGTTTGTTATTTTTTATCATGCATTAATGAATGTTAATGCTTATGATATAGTAAGATATTGATGATGAACATATGAACATGGTTTAATAAGTAAAAAAATATACATTTTGGTTTAAAGGATCAATAATTGGTATAATTTCTCATTGTTGATTCACCCCACCCCTCTCAGTAATCCAAGGGACCCTAGGAAAACTACACCAGTAGCATATCTAGAAAAATTGTTGTCTAAGAGAAAACCTATACAAAGACAAATTGCACCTTATGTTTCTAAACCCTCTTCTTCCATAGATCCCAAATCAAAAGGAAAATTATCTATTACTATAGAATATTGTTCAAAATATTTTCCCACAATTTCTCCAAAACTTTCATTTCCAATTAATCCTAAAGAATCTCCTCCAAGTTCTCCAACACCGCCCTTATCAGTCTCTGCAACTGAATCTCTTGAAATTTTCCTTGAACATTATATTTCACTTTATCTCAAAGATTCTCTTGTAATCTCTCAAGTACCTTCTACTAAAAATCCTCCAAACTTTTCCCTAAAGGATTCTCTTGAAACTTCTCATGTTACATCTCCTAAGTTTTATTTCTTATTCCCTAAAAAGGAATCCCATGTAATTTCCCAAACAACTCTTTCAAAATTTCTTGCTGAAGAAGAATATTCCTTCAAATAATTTATCAATATAATCACTCCATAAAATTCTAAGTATTCTTAGAACATCTAATGGCTAGTCAACAACAACAACCCCCACAACAACCACAACAAAAATCACCCCCACCACCTCCACCTAGGATATTTAATAAATTTGTTGCTAGATATGATCCCTTAAATCATCCTATAAATATGAATAATTTTATTGATAATTATGTAAATCGCTTACCTAAATTTAATGGGGAAGATGAGATTACAGCTTTAGAGCATCTATCATCTTTTGATAATTTTATAGATAATCTAGGACTTGAACATGAGGTTGTGTATATGAGAATATTTGTGCAAACTTTTGAAGGGGGGATAAGGACATGGTTTAAGGGGTTACCTCCTAATTATATTGACTCATGGGGTACACTATAATCTATTTTTCTTAGATAATGGGGGGGGG
>JZKD02S0154008.1:306758-359418 GCA_000966675.3 Picea glauca | reverse complement strand
TCCCCTAAAATATAGGAGACTAGATAATGACTAATAAACAAGGAAAAAACTTAGGAAAAATAAATCCTAGGTGTGTGTGAAGTAACTCCAACAATTGGTCCAACTCTTTCTAGGAATTCAAACATTCCACAATTTCAGGGTCCTAACTTAGCACAAGTCCCCTCTGTTGGTGCAATTATTTGCATAATATATTACCAAACATAAATTATCAACCAAGATTCGTAATCAATAGAGTTGATGCACTATATGTGTCAATAACAGATAGGTTCCTATGTCTATTTAGTATATCTTAGATAAGAAAACCAACAATAACAAAACACTATGTGTTCAAAGATAACACTCTTCACACAATTCAGAAATTAGAAAGCAAAACTTGCAATCATGCATTCAAAATATTTCGCCCAGATAATGCCTTGTCCATTTACAAGCTTATGAAGTGGAAAGATGGACTTTGAATTAGTTATCTGTAGCTGCTACTCTTAGCAATCAAATCTAGGTACACTTCAACAATACAACTCCAAACTTAGAAGAGAAAACTGATAATAAAATTTCTCAAGCAAACAATGAATCAAAAGGTTCTTTCTTAGGTGACAAATCTGTTCATTAGAGGTTCATGAAATGAAAAGATGAACTTAAGATCTATCTTGTACAACAACTAAACTAACAAGTGGGATGCTCCATTAAATCTCATGTATGGTGAAATATGGAGATCCAACTATTCCTGCATTACCACACTTTGCAACAAATTCGCATAGTGAAATCAAACAAAATAACATGAAATCAAAATAACAAATACATGAAATGAAAATCTACACTAATAATTTACAATAAGTTTACCAAGCTGGATCGGTAGCCCTTGCCGATGCCAAGCTTTTAGATCACCAGATGTTAACTTCTAAGAGAGACAAAATCATTGAATTCAATCTTGCATTGATCTCCAACAAGTAGGTTTACAAAAATAGTATTTTCATGAATCCATTCTACATCATAACAATTCTCCTTTGAGAACCATTCTTACATCATGATAATTCCTCTCTAGTTAGACCTATGAGGTTTTATTTATACATAAAATCCATGGAGGAATGGATGAAACCAAATCCCCAAACTAAGAAAACAATTTTTACAATTTTAGGAGAAATCCCAAAAATCTGTGTTTTTTAACAATTTGGGCAGATTCGAGTTATTCCTCCACCCATATCTCCCAAACCAATTCTAATTTTGAAACACGGCCCTCATATTACTCAATTTATCATATTATGGACAAAACCCATGTTTTAGAATTTTTATATCTGAGACCATATGCACGAAAATCGAGGCGCAAGTTGGTAGTTTGAGTTTCTTTTATAATTTTGGCAGAATCATTCCCCTTGAGATGGAATTCCACACGTGTGATATGGGTGAATTATGACTCATGTTTCCTCATGAAAACATCGTTATGGACAAAACCCATGTGCCCTATTTTCCTCTAGAAGCTTTGCAAAAGTTTGAATTATTTCTAGTATCGGATTAGCACAGGCTGGTACTGGAATAGGTGGAGCCTTAGTACCGTAATAGACTGGGTACCATATCATGCTTCTTAAGAGTCAAAGTGATTAGGATCATACGTAATCAAGCATTTAATCGAATTTACTCAATAAAACTAAACAAATCATGCCTTAATCATAAGTTACCTCTTTATGCACATGATCAAGGTCATTAATTGCATTTATGGATGAAACAATCAATTAGATACACATATCATAGGTACAATTGACTCAGACATAGATAGTATAGGGTAATAGAAGTGTCAATACTGATACTGAACACCATCCTTAGGGAGATCCTCTTGGGTTTCATCCCAAAATACACATGATCTCCCACCTTAAACTCCTGATGAGTTCTCTTGTTGTTTTCATAGCTATTTTTCCTATCCTGGGCTATATTCAAATTCTACCTTATCTTTATAATTTCCTATTCCATTTCCTTTAGCAATTCTGGTCCAAGTGTGATTTATCCACTGGACCGTCCCAGGTAATTGGAACTCTACACTTTTTCCATACATAAATGGGATCATCTTCAATTATTCTTCATAACGATTGTCATAGGAAAACTCTACTAGGGGTAGATATTCTTCCCACTGTTTGGGTTGATGCATTCCATGCATACTCAACATGTCCTCTGGCACTTTGTTCACCCTTTCATTCTGACCATCCATTTGAGGATGGTAGGTCATGATAAATTCTAACTACATTCTCAAACCTGCAAATATGATTTTCCAAAAAATCGAAGTGAAATTAGCATCTTTGTCTGAAATTATGATCTTGGGTGATCCATGCAGTCTAAAAAATTCCTTAATAAAAATTTCAACAACATCTATATCCTTGAAGGTAGACTTGATGGGAATAAAGTGAGTTTCCTTGCTCAGCTTATCCACGACTACCATGATTGTATCATGTTGTCTAATTGTCCTTGGAAAACCAGTAATAAAATACATGGAGATTTTCTCCCATTTCCATTTTATAATTGGCAATGGTTGTCATAGTCCTCCAAGGTGTTGGTGTTCAAATTTGACTTGTTGATACTCTAAACACTTAGAAATGTATTGAATGATCTCCTTCTTCATTCTCAGCCAGTAATACAACTTTCTTATTGTCGTTATCATTTTTTGATAACCAGGATGACCTTCGTAAGGTGTCTTATTGAATTCATCCATGATCAATCATTTCAGTTCCATTGAATCAATCACATACAACCATTAGTTATACAACAACAAATCATTAGTTGTAAACGTATACCTTCCATAATTTTTATGATTGGATTCTTGTTGCAGTCCCACACTTACCTAATTAAAAATCTCATCTTATTTTAAGAGGATTCTAATCCTTTGCTTGATATTAGACTCTCCTATACATATTGGCACCAAGTGTATTGTCTGCACACTTCGACTGAGTCCATATGCCACTCTATTTTCCTTCCTTTTTATGTGCTTGATTTCAAATTCAAACTCAATAATAAATTCCATCCATCTGGCCTGTCTCGTGTTTAACCATGGCTAGTCAAACAAATACTTTAGATCACAATGGTGTGCCATCAAGAAAAACCTTCTTCTGAGTAAGTAATGTATCCACATCTTCAATTCATGCACAATTGTTGCAAGTTCTATATCGTGGGTGACATGCCATTGTTCATGCTCATTTATCTTTCTTGAATCATAATATATCACTTTCCCTTCTTACATAAGAACTCCACTGATTCCCTCTTTGCAAGAATCAATACAAACCAATAAATCCTTTTCAGGGTCGACAATATTCAAAACGGGGGCATTGGTCAAAAGATGTTTCAGCTGTCGAAAGTTGGTTGCACACTCTATTGACCATACAAATTTCTTTCCTTTCCTCTAAAATGAAGTAATGGGATGACCAAACTTGGAAATCCCTTTATAAACCTTATGTAATATTCATCCAATCCCATGAATGATCTTACCTCTATCACATTCTGAAGGGAAGGTCAATCCATGATTGCCTTGATCTTCATGTAATCTACTGCCACTCCTTCTGCTGAAATGGTGTGGCCCAAATACCGAATCTTCTTCTGAAATAAGTCACAATTTCTTAAATTATCATACAGTTGGTGATATCTCAGTAATTGTAACACTTTCCTAACATGCTCTTCCTTAGTCTTGGAATACAGTAGAATATCATCCACAAACACCAAGAAAATTTTATCCAAGTATTTGTTGAGAACACTATTCATTAAGAACATGAAATTGGTTGTTGCATTAGTAAGCCCAATTGGAATTACCACAAATTCATAGTTCCCATACCTCATTCTAAATTATTTCTTGTGAGTGTATTCATATTTAATCCATACTTGATGAAATCCAGATCTTAAATCAATCTTAGAGAAAATTGTAGCTCTTCTGAGTTGATCAAAGAGATCACTAATCTTGGGAAATGAATATGTATTCTTGATGGCCTTATTGTTTAACTATCAGTATTCATTGTAGAACCACAATGCACCATCCTTTTTCTTCAAAAAAAATGTTTGTGCTCCCCATGGGGATACACTCGGCCTAACATACCCTTTATCCAACATCTCCTTCAGCTGCACTTTTAAATCCACCAGTTATGGTGTGCTCATCCCGTAGGGTACTTTTGATGTTAGTATTGATCCAAGTACAAGATCTATTGAAAAATGAAGATCTCTCTTAGGAGGAACTCTAGGTAACTCTTCTAGAAATACATCATTAACTCCCACAACATTGGGTGGTCTTCAACCTTAAAATCCTTCATATATATTGATTTGAGCACTTGTATTGCATACAAGGGACACCCTTTCCGACTGAACTTCTTAAGTTTTAGCATTGATATTTGTCTAACTGAAAATGGCTTCCAAATTCCTTGCAAAACTCTTGCATTTCCTTCTTCATCTTCACACTCTAAAGTTTCACCATAAAAGTTAAATTTTTCTTTGTGAACAACTAACCAGTCCATTCCTAACAGTACCTCATATGATCCTAGGGGTAGGATATTCAAGGCTTCTTGAGTATGCAATCCACTCATTTCAAATGGAAAAGTCTCTAGTAACTATGCCACTTTTCTCTTGGTTAATGTGGCTAATTGAACCAACCATGCCTCTGCATGTTTATTTCTCTGTAAGGAACATGCTTCAAAAACGTGAGGTGATACATAACTAAGGTTAGATCTAGGGTCAATTAAAATAGAAATAGCTTGCTTGGAAATTATACCTTCCAAATCCACTATAAAATCTTGGTGGTATGCTTGTAAATTTTCAATAGATGCATATATCCTAGGCACACTTATGACCACACCATTGACCATAGTAGCCTCTTGAACATGAAAAGCGCTTTTTTTGTCTTACTGGCTGTGAGGAAAATCTCTCAACATATGTGCCTCTCTACAACCCCAGCTCTGTAGAGGTCCTTTCTTTGGCTCCTCTACTCTTTATCTTACTTGTTCTACTAGTTTGTTTCCACTACGAGATGCAAAGTTTTGTTGATGAACACTTCTGCTTGGTTGACCGAACTGAGCACCTTTCCTCATATTATTATATGGGAATGGTTTGAATCCCTTCTTCTGAATGAAATCCGCTCTTATATTTTCTCTTCCAATCCTTAGAAGGATCTTGATTATGCTTGGATTGATCATAGCAACGCTTGGCCTTCCTAATGTTATCCTCCAAGGTTTTAGGCTCATTAAATTCAATTATGTCCTGATAGTACTATGGAAACCTTCTAAGGCAACATTGTATCCTTGTTTTTTCATCCTTGAGGTAGGGAACATTCCTTGGTATCTCTAAAAATATCTTGGCATATGCGTCCATTGTAAGTTTCCCCAACTTATGCTCATGAAATTTCTTAATCTTCCCATCAACATACTTCACCAATAGGTAAGCCTTTTTGAAATACTTTTCAAATTTCTTCCAGGTTATCTTGTTTTCTTTCAAGCCTTTGACTTCCTTAAGTTCCTCCCACCATATGGAAGCTCTTCCACTCATATTGAAGATGAAAATATTTTCCTTTGTGTTTTCTAAGTAAGTATGTACCCGAAAACACTTTCTTAGTCCCAATATCCAAGCCTCAACTTCTTCTCTCTTCTTGATTTCTCCATCCAAAGTAGTTGAATTAACCTTCTTGAATTCATCTGTCAAATAACTATGTGAGTGTCTCTTTTTCTTCTTCCTGGGAACACTTGATCTAGTATCACTACTGGACAACTCCTCTAAATTAGTCTTCCCATTATATGACCCTATGGAATCACTTCCATCAACTCTGTTATTTTTTGCATCTCGATGCCTCCTCTTGGAAGAACTCCTTCTTACATTACTATGGGATAATCCATGCTTCTGGGCATCTGAGGGTGTTTTCAATCTATCTGATTGTTGTAGATCTACATTACTATTGGTTGGACCTTGTTGAAAATTATTTTTGATTTATGACAAGCTCTACAGTAGAACTTCATTCAACTCTACCTGCTCGGCTTGAGCCCTCACAAGCCTCTCATTGTCTTCCTTCAGACTTCTCACAATGTCTACCAAACTTGGAGGGGTTTCTCTATCCCTCCATTCATGAGATTCCTCATCTCTGAGATGTGAAGTATGTTCCATATTGTGTTTCACCATTCTCCATTACTCCCCTTTCCAGTACATCCTACATGCTGAAACAATAATTTTTGTTTTTATTACATACAATANATGGAGATCCAACTGTTCCTTCATTACCACACTTTGCAACAAATTCGAATAGTGAAATCAAACAAAATAACATGAAATCAAAATAACAAATACATGAAATGAAAATCTACACTAATAATTTACAATAAGTTTTCCAAGTTGGATCGGTGGCCCTTGCCGATGCCAAGCTTTTAGATCACCAGATGTTAACTTCTAAGAGAGACAAAATCATTGAATTCAATCTTGCATTGATCTCCAACAAGTAGGTTTACAAGAATAGTATTTTCATGAATCCATTCTACATCATAACAGTTCTCCTTTGAGAACCATTCTTACATCATGATAATTCCTCTCTAGTCAGACCTATGAGGTTTTATTTATACATAAAATCCATGGAGGAATGGATGAAACCGAATCCCCAAACTAAGAAAACAATTTTTACAATTTTAGGAGAAATCCCAAAAATCTGTGTTTTTTAACAATTTGCGCAGATTCGAGTTAGTCCTCCACCCATATATCCAAAACCAATTCTAATTTTGAAACACGGCCCACATATTACTCAATTTATCATATTATGGACAAAACCCATGTTTTAGAATTTTTATATCTGATACCATATGCACGAAAATCGAGGCACAAGTTGGCAGTTTGAGTTTCTTTTATAATTTTGGCAGAATCATTCCCCTTGAGATGGAAGTCCACACGTGTGATATGGGTGAATTATGACTCATGTGTCCTCATGAAAACATCGTTATGGACAAAACCCATGTGCCCGATTTTCCTCTAGAAGCTTTGCAAAAGTTTGAATTATTTCTAGTATCGGATTAGCACAGGCTGGTACCGGAATAGGTGGAGCCTTAGTACCGGAATAGACTGGGTACCATATCATGCTTCTTAAGAGTCAAAGTGATTAGGATCATACATAATCAAGCATTTAATCGAATTAACTCAATAAAACTAAAAAAATCATGCCTTAATCATAAGTTACCTCTTTATGCACATGATCAAGGTCATTAATTGCATTTATGGATGAAACAATCAATTAGATACACATATCATAGGTACAATTGACTCAGACATAGATAGTATAGGGTAATAGAAGTGTCAATACTGATACTGAACACCATCCTTAGGGAGATCCTCTTGGGTTTCATCCCAAAATACACATGATCTCCCACCTTAAACTCCTGATGAGTTCTCTTGTTGTTTTCATAGCTATTTTTCCTATCCTGGGCTATATTCAAATTCTACCTTATCTTTATAATTTCCTATTCCATTTCCTTTAGCAATTCTGGTCCAAGTGTGATTTATCCACTGGACCGTCCCAGGTAATTGGAACTCTACACTTTTTCCATACATAAATGGGATCATCTTCAATTATTCTTCATAACGATTGTCATAGGAAAACTCTACTAGGGGTAGATATTCTTCCCACTGTTTGGGTTGATGCATTCCATGCATACTCAACATGTCCTCTGGCACTTTGTTCACCCTTTCATTCTGACCATCCATTTGAGGATGGTAGGTCATGATAAATTCTAACTACATTCTCAAACCTGCAAATATGATTTTCCAAAAAATCGAAGTGAAATTAGCATCTTTGTCTGAAATTATGATCTTGGGTGATCCATGCAGTCTAAAAAATTCCTTAATAAAAATTTCAACAACATCTATATCCTTGAAGGTAGACTTGATGGGAATAAAGTGAGTTTCCTTGCTCAGCTTATCCACGACTACCATGATTGTATCATGTTGTCTAATTGTCCTTGGAAAACCAGTAATAAAATACATGGAGATTTTCTCCCATTTCCATTTTATAATTGGCAATGGTTGTCATAGTCCTCCAAGGTGTTGGTGTTCAAATTTGACTTGTTGATACTCTAAACACTTAGAAATGTATTGAATGATCTCCTTCTTCATTCTCAGCCAGTAATACAACTTTCTTATTGTCGTTATCATTTTTTGATAACCAGGATGACCTTCGTAAGGTGTCTTATTGAATTCATCCATGATCAATCATTTCAGTTCCATTGAATCAATCACATACAACCATTAGTTATACAACAACAAATCATTAGTTGTAAACGTATACCTTCCATAATTTTTATGATTGGATTCTTGTTGCAGTCCCACACTTACCTAATTAAAAATCTCATCTTATTTTAAGAGGATTCTAATCCTTTGCTTGATATTAGACTCTCCTATACATATTGGCACCAAGTGTATTGTCTGCACACTTCGACTGAGTCCATATGCCACTCTATTTTCCTTCCTTTTTATGTGCTTGATTTCAAATTCAAACTCAATAATAAATTCCATCCATCTGGCCTGTCTCGTGTTTAACCATGGCTAGTCAAACAAATACTTTAGATCACAATGGTGTGCCATCAAGAAAAACCTTCTTCTGAGTAAGTAATGTATCCACATCTTCAATTCATGCACAATTGTTGCAAGTTCTATATCGTGGGTGACATGCCATTGTTCATGCTCATTTATCTTTCTTGAATCATAATATATCACTTTCCCTTCTTACATAAGAACTCCACTGATTCCCTCTTTGCAAGAATCAATACAAACCAATAAATCCTTTTCAGGGTCGACAATATTCAAAACGGGGGCATTGGTCAAAAGATGTTTCAGCTGTCGAAAGTTGGTTGCACACTCTATTGACCATACAAATTTCTTTCCTTTCCTCTAAAATGAAGTAATGGGATGACCAAACTTGGAAATCCCTTTATAAACCTTATGTAATATTCATCCAATCCCATGAATGATCTTACCTCTATCACATTCTGAAGGGAAGGTCAATCCATGATTGCCTTGATCTTCATGTAATCTACTGCCACTCCTTCTGCTGAAATGGTGTGGCCCAAATACCGAATCTTCTTCTGAAATAAGTCACAATTTCTTAAATTATCATACAGTTGGTGATATCTCAGTAATTGTAACACTTTCCTAACATGCTCTTCCTTAGTCTTGGAATACAGTAGAATATCATCCACAAACACCAAGAAAATTTTATCCAAGTATTTGTTGAGAACACTATTCATTAAGAACATGAAATTGGTTGTTGCATTAGTAAGCCCAATTGGAATTACCACAAATTCATAGTTCCCATACCTCATTCTAAATTATTTCTTGTGAGTGTATTCATATTTAATCCATACTTGATGAAATCCAGATCTTAAATCAATCTTAGAGAAAATTGTAGCTCTTCTGAGTTGATCAAAGAGATCACTAATCTTGGGAAATGAATATGTATTCTTGATGGCCTTATTGTTTAACTATCAGTATTCATTGTAGAACCACAATGCACCATCCTTTTTCTTCAAAAAAAATGTTTGTGCTCCCCATGGGGATACACTCGGCCTAACATACCCTTTATCCAACATCTCCTTCAGCTGCACTTTTAAATCCACCAGTTATGGTGTGCTCATCCCGTAGGGTACTTTTGATGTTAGTATTGATCCAAGTACAAGATCTATTGAAAAATGAAGATCTCTCTTAGGAGGAACTCTAGGTAACTCTTCTAGAAATACATCATTAACTCCCACAACATTGGGTGGTCTTCAACCTTAAAATCCTTCATATATATTGATTTGAGCACTTGTATTGCATACAAGGGACACCCTTTCCGACTGAACTTCTTAAGTTTTAGCATTGATATTTGTCTAACTGAAAATGGCTTCCAAATTCCTTGCAAAACTCTTGCATTTCCTTCTTCATCTTCACACTCTAAAGTTTCACCATAAAAGTTAAATTTTTCTTTGTGAACAACTAACCAGTCCATTCCTAACAGTACCTCATATGATCCTAGGGGTAGGATATTCAAGGCTTCTTGAGTATGCAATCCACTCATTTCAAATGGAAAAGTCTCTAGTAACTATGCCACTTTTCTCTTGGTTAATGTGGCTAATTGAACCAACCATGCCTCTGCATGTTTATTTCTCTGTAAGGAACATGCTTCAAAAACGTGAGGTGATACATAACTAAGGTTAGATCTAGGGTCAATTAAAATAGAAATAGCTTGCTTGGAAATTATACCTTCCAAATCCACTATAAAATCTTGGTGGTATGCTTGTAAATTTTCAATAGATGCATATATCCTAGGCACACTTATGACCACACCATTGACCATAGTAGCCTCTTGAACATGAAAAGCGCTTTTTTTGTCTTACTGGCTGTGAGGAAAATCTCTCAACATATGTGCCTCTCTACAACCCCAGCTCTGTAGAGGTCCTTTCTTTGGCTCCTCTACTCTTTATCTTACTTGTTCTACTAGTTTGTTTCCACTACGAGATGCAAAGTTTTGTTGATGAACACTTCTGCTTGGTTGACCGAACTGAGCACCTTTCCTCATATTATTATATGGGAATGGTTTGAATCCCTTCTTCTGAATGAAATCCGCTCTTATATTTTCTCTTCCAATCCTTAGAAGGATCTTGATTATGCTTGGATTGATCATAGCAACGCTTGGCCTTCCTAATGTTATCCTCCAAGGTTTTAGGCTCATTAAATTCAATTATGTCCTGATAGTACTATGGAAACCTTCTAAGGCAACATTGTATCCTTGTTTTTTCATCCTTGAGGTAGGGAACATTCCTTGGTATCTCTAAAAATATCTTGGCATATGCGTCCATTGTAAGTTTCCCCAACTTATGCTCATGAAATTTCTTAATCTTCCCATCAACATACTTCACCAATAGGTAAGCCTTTTTGAAATACTTTTCAAATTTCTTCCAGGTTATCTTGTTTTCTTTCAAGCCTTTGACTTCCTTAAGTTCCTCCCACCATATGGAAGCTCTTCCACTCATATTGAAGATGAAAATATTTTCCTTTGTGTTTTCTAAGTAAGTATGTACCCGAAAACACTTTCTTAGTCCCAATATCCAAGCCTCAACTTCTTCTCTCTTCTTGATTTCTCCATCCAAAGTAGTTGAATTAACCTTCTTGAATTCATCTGTCAAATAACTATGTGAGTGTCTCTTTTTCTTCTTCCTGGGAACACTTGATCTAGTATCACTACTGGACAACTCCTCTAAATTAGTCTTCCCATTATATGACCCTATGGAATCACTTCCATCAACTCTGTTATTTTTTGCATCTCGATGCCTCCTCTTGGAAGAACTCCTTCTTACATTACTATGGGATAATCCATGCTTCTGGGCATCTGAGGGTGTTTTCAATCTATCTGATTGTTGTAGATCTACATTACTATTGGTTGGACCTTGTTGAAAATTATTTTTGATTTATGACAAGCTCTACAGTAGAACTTCATTCAACTCTACCTGCTCGGCTTGAGCCCTCACAAGCCTCTCATTGTCTTCCTTCAGACTTCTCACAATGTCTACCAAACTTGGAGGGGTTTCTCTATCCCTCCATTCATGAGATTCCTCATCTCTGAGATGTGAAGTATGTTCCATATTGTGTTTCACCATTCTCCATTACTCCCCTTTCCAGTACATCCTACATGCTGAAACAATAATTTTTGTTTTTATTACATACAATATATTTTTTTAAACATACATTCTGGGAGAATTTTTTTTTTTTTTTTAAAACAATTTTGCAATCTTGGTGACATATTCAATCCTAGAGTTTGAAAACAAATATGTAACATACCCAAAACCTAAACCAAATTGGGCTAGTGGGATGCCAAATTTTCCTCTTTATCTCATGCTAAGGACTCAAATATAATCCTCTCATAATCTTGCTCGTCGTGATAATACACAAGGACTTCTCTCAATAGATTATTTACTAAGATAAATTGTAACATACATGACCTCCTATCTTGGTTCCATTACCACATTGTAACATCTCTAATACTGCAAAATCCCTAAATACAACTCTGATATCCATCTGTAACGTCCCCCGTTACCAACACTAACAAATTCCTTAATACCACTTTACAACATCCCCAACTTACTGTTGAGAAATGCCACTCCAAAAATCTAGTGCGCAGTTTCTAAACTATATGTTAATCTGCATAGAAACATGTGAGGTAATGCGCATGATCCCAAGTTGGATCATGCCACACAAACTTTCCCCTTCAAACATGAGTTATAATAGCGGAATTAACACATAATACAACTATGCCCACAATCATTCAATGCACAAAATTATTATTGCATGTGTAACCACTCTGAACACCTGATTACTACTACACATGCAACCGCTCTAGTGATGCACGTAGATTCAGTTCTCCTTGTGCGTGTGGATCTTCTTCCCTATTTGCACAACGATTCCAACCTCTTGTGCACAAAAATTCTTTCCCTGCGTAGTCGACAATTCTATCCTTGCCTTGGAAACTCATGGACATTATTACAAAGTTAACTAATAGGAATACTTATTAATTGTCATACTCTTCATGTGCGACAATAATTATTGAATAACGACAATTGATCATATGCAATATGATATAGAAAATAAACCCATATCGAACATATGTGAATAAACACATAGTAAATTAGAAAAACAAATAAAGGAAACTTATCTTTTATAAGGAGTCACCAACTTATGCAAACAACATTATATAGAATAACGACAATTGATCATATGCAATATGATATAGAAAATAAACCCATATCAAAAATATGTGAATAAACACATAGTAAATTAGAAAAGAAAATAAAGTAAACTTATCTTTTATAAGGAGTCACCAATTGGGTGCAGAGCTCAAATATTCCTCCTAGACACAATCTTTTTTTCTCATAAATTTTCAGCAACAGGTCACCCCCGAGTTGGGGATGGAGCTTAAACTGCACTATGGAAAAAATATTCCTAATGCTAGGCTAGGTTCTACTAATCAAAAAAGTTTCTCAGTACAAGGTGGTCAACTACTGGAACTATCCTACAGTCTCTCATTCCCCACATGCATGTCCCACCCCAGGACATTTTCCCCTTCTCTTCTCAATAGTCCCTCGATTTCCCCACTCACTTACAGGGCTTCAACAATAGGTTGTACAAGAAGTCTCAGAGCCCTCTGACTAATTCCCAACACACCAAGAAACAATTCCTAGCAAATATCTCAACTAGAGAGAATGCTCGGGCCTAACAACCTCCCTCTTTGACAAAAAATATCTCACCTAGAGATAATGATCACATGCGTGACAACCTGTGTTGGCCCTTGACCAAGTTTTGAGGAAACATTGGTCATGTTGGACCACTTTTGGGACTTCGACAGGCTGGTCGAAGATGGAGCACCCAGGCAGAGCTGAGATTGCGAGATATCACTCATTTTGCAGGCTTGTGGACCCAGGAAAGGGTTTACTAGGATTTATGTAACGGGTTATGGGATGTTGGCCCATGGGTTTACCCATGTTTAGGCCTTTTTGTAAATGTATAAATAAGTAGCTAAGCGATGTAAGAAGCAGAGATGGTTGGCTATGTGCACCATGTGTTATAAGTGATTGGCTTAGTGCAAGAGGTTGTAAGTTGCTTTGTGTAGACAAACTATGTAAATTAAGGCTTTGTGCTACTAAGGAGTTGTCTCTATGCCTTGACTTGATTTTGGGAAGGAGGATATGGCACGCTGCGCACAGATCTCCTATCCTTTGCGAGGTTTGGCTCTGTGGATTTGTGCACAAGAGAGACTTAATGTAAGAATATTGAAGACTAATAAAGAAGAAGAAGAAGTTGGTGGATGTAGCCCCACACTGGGGTGAACCATGTATATCATGTGCCTTGATGTGCTTTGTGCGATGTAGATTATGTTATTTATTTTCTTAGTTTTGTTGTTATAATGTATGATGAATGCATTAGATGTTGTTTCTTAGTGGTTAATGATATTAAAGATGAATAAATGCTATATCTGAGCTAATGCTATGTGTTAAGTGATTGAAAGTGCTTGATATTTATGGTTATTGTGATGATTTTTAATAAGGTTTTAATCTGCGATGTGAATGAGACTCTTGAACTAATGCATATTGTTTTCTAAGTGCTCTGCTAGATGTTATAATCATAGATTTGTGTCCCAGCTTGGTTGTAGACACCTAAGTCCTGCAACCCCCCCTGCCTCTACCTCAAGTGATACTTCATCTACTTCGTAGGTGTTGTTGAAAGGGATGGTCGTTAGGGTTTTGTTGGTGCGTTGTTGAAGCGTTGAAACCTAGGTCTGCTCCTGTGCCAACAAATGGTTATGTTGTCGGGACATGAAACTGTGATTGTTGGGAACTGAAGAAAAGAGAAATCTTTGTGCGTAGATCTGTTGTTGTAGTGCGCAGTATTCTAATTTACTTGTGAAGCTTTGTGCTAAGAAAGAAACCTGATCCGAAGAAAAGAGGTAAGATCTTAAAGCTTTGTGCTCTGGTAAAGGTAAGATAAGTGGAAATGTTTTCTTCGAAAGCATGAATCTAGGTATGTTTGATAGGTTTTCTCTTAGTCTGAATGGTAGGTCACAGATAGAAGAAAGAGTTGATCTGAATAAATTTGATAGAAATAGAGAAATATGTGTTATTCATATGCATAGAAATAATTTTTGGACTAATAAGTGGATGCAGGAACCTAGAAATAATTTTTGCAGATTGCAGGTTCAACATTGTGATCCCAGTGCACAGTACAGGAGAGGCTAGGGATCATTTAAAAGAAAGAGAGGATTGACAATGTGTTATAATTGCAGAATATCGGGACATCTTTCTAAGGAATGCCCTAGTACAGGTCCTATTTGTCTTTGTTGTAAATTTATTGGTCATGAAGTTGAGGATTGTCCAAGAATGATTGTTAAAGTTGAAAAGATGAACATGAGAAACGAAAACTATGAAGAAAGTCAAGAGGCTAAGAGCATGTTGGGGAATCATAAAGAGACAAAATCAGAGACTATGTTGGTACAGTTAAAAGAAGAAATGGATGATCACAGAGATGTCAGTTTAACAGAGATCCTGAAACAAAAACAACACATAGTTACAAGAATAGAAGACTTCGACATAGATTGTGTATTGGATGAAGAAACACACGTGAACATTATGCCAGAAAGCACTTGGGAATTTTTGTGAAAGCCTGCTATGATACCTTCATTGGGAAGGATAGGCTTGTTTAAAGGAAAGATGATAATCCTATGTGGAAGAGTTACTAATACACCTATGATTTCTCATGAAACATCGACTGAAGAAGAATTTGAAGTCATTAAATTTGTTGAGAACAATTCTCCTTTTCCACTTTTATTAGGAAAGACTTGGATTGAGAAGGATCAGATCAAAAGGAAAGCAGAGGAGGAAGCTAGAGAACATAAAAAGAAATAACTAAGAGACTTCATAACCAAGAAAATAGAGTGACTAATAGAAGAATAAGAGGACAAGTCGAAGCAATAGAGGGCAAGAGAATTAGCTGTGAAAGTTGAAAGAAGTAGGAAGGCTTGAAGAACTTGTCCGTGCAGGAAAGAAGTATAGCCACCCCAGAAATAGTAAGAGAAGGGATATTAACCTCAGAATATGTAAGATCACATCAACAGTGCAAAGTCCTTTTACCAGGAGAGAATAAGAATACAAATGGGAAGAGGATTCCATAAATTATTAGAGAAGCTCAAATTACAGGAAGGAAGGCCAGGAGGCTTAATAAGAAAAAATATGAGATAGAAAAACTACAGGAAGTTACAAAGAATAAAAGGAAGACTTCACAGGAGGTAGAACTATAGAACTTGAACCTCGCCAGAATAGTAGAACCACGCAAAATGGGACTTCGCCATGACGAAGCTATATGACCATTGGAGGCACCCCAACCGTTAGAATGATGCCCCAGAATGGCTAGAAAATGCATTTATGAGTGAATGGACCATTGAGACCGTGCCATAATGGACGAATTCACATTGATAGATGCATTCCTACCCATTGGAGGAATCCGTTACGACACTTTCTTATTTAACCCGTCGGACGCTGCGCCGGGACAAATATTTGCCATCCGTGATTATCCGAGCTAACAGTGAATCAATTGCATATCACACTATGATTTATATACCTCTCCATCAGTTTGATTACCTCACTTGTCTGTTTTCCTAACCAATCTATTTGTTTACAAGTGTGAATTTTGGGCAAAGCTAGTGGGTTAAAGAAGTCAGTGGAGGATATTCTTGTGGATCTCATGGATGAGAGAGTTATGATTGTAGGAATACTGGCATCATCGACTGGGGGACTGCAAGAATCCCCCTCGAATGGAAATCATTCTAGCCATGCTACTAAGAAGCCAAGAAAGCACCGCAATGATTTGGCTAACGTGAAGCAGATCCCATCGGTCTTGCTTGATTATATATTGCCTTTGGCTGGTGGTATCCCACGTGACTTTGAGTACATGTTGATCATTGCATACATCTTGAAGGGGATTCATGTAGTTGGACCCCAGTTAGGACAGACTCCATCTCTGAAGAACAATGAATTTAATCTCGACGACATAAATAACTACGCCATTCTTGCACCCCATAGGCATTTGATGAAGACGACTGGGAATAAGTCGCACATAGTTTCCCAGCCATGGATTAAGGATCTTGCGCAATCAACGATATTGAATGTAATTAAGATCCCTCACTTCGACCGACATCAAGAGGTTAACGCTTGCGTTAAAATATTCTTATCGTGCTACCATAGAGGATATAAGTAGTTCGACAGATGCATCACTATGGATCCAGAGTTGATCCACCTGACCACAGGATTGAGCATGCAGGGACCAGACCCTCATCAATTCTACCCAGGGAAGACCTCAGATCACTCCCTGGAATAACACATAAAGGAGGATTATGGCGATGTAGAAAAGGAAAATCAAGGCTACAAGGTAGCCTCTATCTAAGATGGTGCAGTGCGCAACCAAAGGGAGGAAGCTGCTAAGAGAGCAGTTGGAAGGATCAAGGTCCTCGCCTTAGAATGTAAGCAGTTGAGTGATCAAAGTGCGTAGACCTATGAATGCCTCACAAAATATCCAAAGATGAGGAAATTGGAAGCACAACTCCAGGAGGCGCAATAGCAGGCATCCAATGTGCAGGCGCAAATGAAGCTACTCACTGCGGTCGAGAGAATGAANTCATCTCTGAGATGTGAAGTATGTTCCATATTGTGTTTCACCATTCTCCATTACTCCCCTTTCCAGTACATCCTACATGCTGAAACAATAATTTTTGTTTTTATTACATACAATATATTTTTTTAAACATACATTCTGGGAGAATTTTTTTTTTTTTTTTAAAACAATTTTGCAATCTTGGTGACATATTCAATCCTAGAGTTTGAAAACAAATATGTAACATACCCAAAACCTAAACCAAATTGGGCTAGTGGGATGCCAAATTTTCCTCTTTATCTCATGCTAAGGACTCAAATATAATCCTCTCATAATCTTGCTCGTCGTGATAATACACAAGGACTTCTCTCAATAGATTATTTACTAAGATAAATTGTAACATACATGACCTCCTATCTTGGTTCCATTACCACATTGTAACATCTCTAATACTGCAAAATCCCTAAATACAACTCTGATATCCATCTGTAACGTCCCCCGTTACCAACACTAACAAATTCCTTAATACCACTTTACAACATCCCCAACTTACTGTTGAGAAATGCCACTCCAAAAATCTAGTGCGCAGTTTCTAAACTATATGTTAATCTGCATAGAAACATGTGAGGTAATGCGCATGATCCCAAGTTGGATCATGCCACACAAACTTTCCCCTTCAAACATGAGTTATAATAGCGGAATTAACACATAATACAACTATGCCCACAATCATTCAATGCACAAAATTATTATTGCATGTGTAACCACTCTGAACACCTGATTACTACTACACATGCAACCGCTCTAGTGATGCACGTAGATTCAGTTCTCCTTGTGCGTGTGGATCTTCTTCCCTATTTGCACAACGATTCCAACCTCTTGTGCACAAAAATTCTTTCCCTGCGTAGTCGACAATTCTATCCTTGCCTTGGAAACTCATGGACATTATTACAAAGTTAACTAATAGGAATACTTATTAATTGTCATACTCTTCATGTGCGACAATAATTATTGAATAACGACAATTGATCATATGCAATATGATATAGAAAATAAACCCATATCGAACATATGTGAATAAACACATAGTAAATTAGAAAAACAAATAAAGGAAACTTATCTTTTATAAGGAGTCACCAACTTATGCAAACAACATTATATAGAATAACGACAATTGATCATATGCAATATGATATAGAAAATAAACCCATATCAAAAATATGTGAATAAACACATAGTAAATTAGAAAAGAAAATAAAGTAAACTTATCTTTTATAAGGAGTCACCAATTGGGTGCAGAGCTCAAATATTCCTCCTAGACACAATCTTTTTTTCTCATAAATTTTCAGCAACAGGTCACCCCCGAGTTGGGGATGGAGCTTAAACTGCACTATGGAAAAAATATTCCTAATGCTAGGCTAGGTTCTACTAATCAAAAAAGTTTCTCAGTACAAGGTGGTCAACTACTGGAACTATCCTACAGTCTCTCATTCCCCACATGCATGTCCCACCCCAGGACATTTTCCCCTTCTCTTCTCAATAGTCCCTCGATTTCCCCACTCACTTACAGGGCTTCAACAATAGGTTGTACAAGAAGTCTCAGAGCCCTCTGACTAATTCCCAACACACCAAGAAACAATTCCTAGCAAATATCTCAACTAGAGAGAATGCTCGGGCCTAACAACCTCCCTCTTTGACAAAAAATATCTCACCTAGAGATAATGATCACATGCGTGACAACCTGTGTTGGCCCTTGACCAAGTTTTGAGGAAACATTGGTCATGTTGGACCACTTTTGGGACTTCGACAGGCTGGTCGAAGATGGAGCACCCAGGCAGAGCTGAGATTGCGAGATATCACTCATTTTGCAGGCTTGTGGACCCAGGAAAGGGTTTACTAGGATTTATGTAACGGGTTATGGGATGTTGGCCCATGGGTTTACCCATGTTTAGGCCTTTTTGTAAATGTATAAATAAGTAGCTAAGCGATGTAAGAAGCAGAGATGGTTGGCTATGTGCACCATGTGTTATAAGTGATTGGCTTAGTGCAAGAGGTTGTAAGTTGCTTTGTGTAGACAAACTATGTAAATTAAGGCTTTGTGCTACTAAGGAGTTGTCTCTATGCCTTGACTTGATTTTGGGAAGGAGGATATGGCACGCTGCGCACAGATCTCCTATCCTTTGCGAGGTTTGGCTCTGTGGATTTGTGCACAAGAGAGACTTAATGTAAGAATATTGAAGACTAATAAAGAAGAAGAAGAAGTTGGTGGATGTAGCCCCACACTGGGGTGAACCATGTATATCATGTGCCTTGATGTGCTTTGTGCGATGTAGATTATGTTATTTATTTTCTTAGTTTTGTTGTTATAATGTATGATGAATGCATTAGATGTTGTTTCTTAGTGGTTAATGATATTAAAGATGAATAAATGCTATATCTGAGCTAATGCTATGTGTTAAGTGATTGAAAGTGCTTGATATTTATGGTTATTGTGATGATTTTTAATAAGGTTTTAATCTGCGATGTGAATGAGACTCTTGAACTAATGCATATTGTTTTCTAAGTGCTCTGCTAGATGTTATAATCATAGATTTGTGTCCCAGCTTGGTTGTAGACACCTAAGTCCTGCAACCCCCCCTGCCTCTACCTCAAGTGATACTTCATCTACTTCGTAGGTGTTGTTGAAAGGGATGGTCGTTAGGGTTTTGTTGGTGCGTTGTTGAAGCGTTGAAACCTAGGTCTGCTCCTGTGCCAACAAATGGTTATGTTGTCGGGACATGAAACTGTGATTGTTGGGAACTGAAGAAAAGAGAAATCTTTGTGCGTAGATCTGTTGTTGTAGTGCGCAGTATTCTAATTTACTTGTGAAGCTTTGTGCTAAGAAAGAAACCTGATCCGAAGAAAAGAGGTAAGATCTTAAAGCTTTGTGCTCTGGTAAAGGTAAGATAAGTGGAAATGTTTTCTTCGAAAGCATGAATCTAGGTATGTTTGATAGGTTTTCTCTTAGTCTGAATGGTAGGTCACAGATAGAAGAAAGAGTTGATCTGAATAAATTTGATAGAAATAGAGAAATATGTGTTATTCATATGCATAGAAATAATTTTTGGACTAATAAGTGGATGCAGGAACCTAGAAATAATTTTTGCAGATTGCAGGTTCAACATTGTGATCCCAGTGCACAGTACAGGAGAGGCTAGGGATCATTTAAAAGAAAGAGAGGATTGACAATGTGTTATAATTGCAGAATATCGGGACATCTTTCTAAGGAATGCCCTAGTACAGGTCCTATTTGTCTTTGTTGTAAATTTATTGGTCATGAAGTTGAGGATTGTCCAAGAATGATTGTTAAAGTTGAAAAGATGAACATGAGAAACGAAAACTATGAAGAAAGTCAAGAGGCTAAGAGCATGTTGGGGAATCATAAAGAGACAAAATCAGAGACTATGTTGGTACAGTTAAAAGAAGAAATGGATGATCACAGAGATGTCAGTTTAACAGAGATCCTGAAACAAAAACAACACATAGTTACAAGAATAGAAGACTTCGACATAGATTGTGTATTGGATGAAGAAACACACGTGAACATTATGCCAGAAAGCACTTGGGAATTTTTGTGAAAGCCTGCTATGATACCTTCATTGGGAAGGATAGGCTTGTTTAAAGGAAAGATGATAATCCTATGTGGAAGAGTTACTAATACACCTATGATTTCTCATGAAACATCGACTGAAGAAGAATTTGAAGTCATTAAATTTGTTGAGAACAATTCTCCTTTTCCACTTTTATTAGGAAAGACTTGGATTGAGAAGGATCAGATCAAAAGGAAAGCAGAGGAGGAAGCTAGAGAACATAAAAAGAAATAACTAAGAGACTTCATAACCAAGAAAATAGAGTGACTAATAGAAGAATAAGAGGACAAGTCGAAGCAATAGAGGGCAAGAGAATTAGCTGTGAAAGTTGAAAGAAGTAGGAAGGCTTGAAGAACTTGTCCGTGCAGGAAAGAAGTATAGCCACCCCAGAAATAGTAAGAGAAGGGATATTAACCTCAGAATATGTAAGATCACATCAACAGTGCAAAGTCCTTTTACCAGGAGAGAATAAGAATACAAATGGGAAGAGGATTCCATAAATTATTAGAGAAGCTCAAATTACAGGAAGGAAGGCCAGGAGGCTTAATAAGAAAAAATATGAGATAGAAAAACTACAGGAAGTTACAAAGAATAAAAGGAAGACTTCACAGGAGGTAGAACTATAGAACTTGAACCTCGCCAGAATAGTAGAACCACGCAAAATGGGACTTCGCCATGACGAAGCTATATGACCATTGGAGGCACCCCAACCGTTAGAATGATGCCCCAGAATGGCTAGAAAATGCATTTATGAGCAAATGGACCATTAAGACCGTACCATAACGGACGAATTCACATTGATAGATGCATTCCTACCCATTGGAGGAATCCGTTACGACACTTGCTTATTTAACCCATCGGACGCTGCGCCGGGACAAATATTTTCCATCTGTGATTATCCGAGCTAACAGTGAATCAATTGCATATCACACTATGATTTCTATACCTCTCCATCAGTTTGATTACCTCACTTGTTTGTTTTCCTAACCAATCTATTTGTTTACAAGTGTGAATTTCGGGCAAAGCTAGTGGGTTAAAGAAGTCAGTGGAGGATATTCTTGTGGAGCTCATGGATGAGAGAGTTATGATTGTAGGAATACTGGCATCATCGACTGGGGGACTGCAAGAATCCCCCTCGAATGGAAATCATTCTAGCCATGCTACTAAGAAGCGAAGAAAGCACCGCAACTATTTGGCTAACGTGAAGCAGATCCCATCGGTCTTGCTTGATTATTAATTTCCTTTGGCTGGTGGTATCCCACGTGACTTTGAGTACATGTTGATCATTGCATACATCTTGAAGGGGATACATGTAGTTGGACCCCAGTTAGGACAGACTCCATCTCTGAAGAACAATGAATTTAATCTCGATGACATAAATAACTACACCATTCTTGTGCCCCATAGGCATTTGATGAAGACGACTGGGAATAAGTCGCACATAGTTTCCCAGCCATGGATTAAGGATCTTGTGCAATCAACGATATTGAATGTAATTAAGATCCCTCACTTCGACCGACATCAAGAGGTTAACACTTGCGTTAAAATCTTCTTGTCGTGCTACCATAAAGGATATAAGTGGTTCGACAGATGCATCACTATGGATCCAGAGTTGATCCACCTCACCACAGGATTGAGCATGCAGGGACCAGACCCTCATCAATTCTACCAAGGGAAGACCTCAGATCACTCCCTGGAACAACACATAAAGGAGGATTATGGCGATGTAGAAAAGGGAAAGCAAGGCTACAAGGTAGCCTCTATCTAAGATGGTGCAGTGCGCAACCAAAGGGAGGAAGCTGCTAAGAGAGAAGTTGGAAGGATCAAGGTCCTCGCCTTAGAATGTAAGAAGTTGAGTGATCAAAGTGCATAGACCTATGAACGCCTCACAAAATATCCAAAGATGAGGAAATTGGAAGCACAACTCCAGGAGGCGCAATAGCAGGCATCCAATGTGCAGGCGCAAATGAAGCTACTCACTGCGGTCGAGAGAATGAAGAGATCAAAGGAGAAACGCACAGTCCAAAAACAAATTACTTCCATCCAAAGAATAGTCATGGAAGTTACACAGAGAGTACAGCCGGTGCAGGATGAATCCTGCACGATTTTTGAAGAGATCAAAGGACAAGGCTCGTTGTTAGACCAAGTGGTTGCGACAATATAACATCGCTTGGAAGGGCCTGTTACAAAGAAAATAATTCAGGAGTTTGTCAAGAAAGAGGCTCTGGCGAACCAACAAGTTGAGATAGCTCGAGTTAAGCTTGAGGCCCTTGAAGTAGTGTTTCCCAGATCTGAGTGACTCGGGATGCGTCACATGTGAGTGTTGGGCATGTGTTGGCCCTTGACCAAGTTTTGAGGAAACATTGGTCATGTTTGACCACTTTTGGGACTTTGATAGGCTATTCGAAGATAGAGCGCCCAAGTGGAGATGAGATCATAGGATCTCACTCATTTTGCGGGCTTGTGAACCCAATAAAGGGTTTACTAAGGTTTATGTAACGGGTTATGGGATGTCAACCCATGGGTTTACCCATGTTTAGGACTTTTTGTAAATGTATAAATAAGTAGCTAATTGATGTAAGAAGACAAGATGGTTGGCTATGCGCACCATGTGTTATAAGTGATTGAATTAGTGCAAGAGGTTGTAAGTTGCTTTGTGCAGAGAAACTATGTAAAGTAAGGCTCTGTGCTACTAAGGAGTTGGCTCTGTGCCTTGACCTGATTTTGGGAAGGAGGATCTAGTGCATTGCACAAAGATCCCCTGTCCTTTGCGGGGTTTGGCTTTGTGTCTTTGTGTCTTTGTGCACAGGAGCGATTGAATGTAATAATATTGAAGACTAATAAAGAAGAATAAGAATTTGGTGGACTTAGCCCCACACTGGGGTGAACCACGTATATCCTGTGTCTTGGTGTTCTTTGTGCGATGTGGATTATGTTGTTTATTTTCTTAGTGTTGTTGTTATAATGTATGATGAATGCATCAAATGTTGTTTCTTAGTGCTTAATGGTATTAAAGATGAATAAATGCTAGATCTGAGCTAATGTTATGTGCTAAGTGATTGAAACTGCTTGATCTTTATTTTTACTGCGCTGATATGTAATAAGGGTTTAATCTGTGATGTGAATGAGACTCTTGAACTAATGCATCTTATTTTCTAAGTTCTCTGCTAGATGTTATAATCACAGATCTATGTCCCAGTTTGGTTGTAGACACCCGAGTCCTACAACTCCCTCTGCCTCTACCTTGGGTGAGACTTCATCTTCTTTGCAGGTGTTTCCGAAAGGGCTAGTAGTTAGGGTTTTTTTGGTGCGTTGTTGAAGTGTTGAACCCTAGGTCTGCCCTTGTGCCAAAAACCTGTCTCTTCAACAAAAAATCTCTCACGTGGAGAGAATGATCATGAGCTTGACAACCCACCTCTTTGACAACAAGACTTTAGTTACTAGATGGAAAACCCTTTCCAAGACTTTCTTACAGATACGGTAATGACCGTCGCCCCCTGTTCAAATAGTCTGGCCGATGAAGAAAAATGAGTGGAAAATATCCCCAAAATACACTAAGGTTCGACCAAATATTTTCATGGTCATAATTGGACACTTGTCACCTATAGAATTAGCATTAGCCACTTGGTGACTCATTCTCATCCCTTGGGAACTTAAGATAAGTAAATATCCATAAATTATACTTTTCAAAAATATTATTAAATATTCCCTTGGATTTTTTCCCCCATTTTCCCTGTTCGATGGAGTTTAACCCCCTGTCTCTTTTCCTCTGATTGGTCTACGTGCAACGATGTAATTTTATTAATAATTTGAGTGTGATTACATTTTATAATGATAGGGGGACTCTCCTTTTTGCATCCCGAGTCNCGCAATAGCAGGCATCCAATGTGCAGGCGCAAATGAAGCTACTCACTGCGGTCGAGAGAATGAAGAGATCAAAGGAGCAACGCACAGTCCAAAAACAAATTACTTCCATCCAAAGCATAGTCATGGAAGTTACACAGAGAGTACATCCGGTGCAGGATGAATCCTGCACAATTTTTGAAGAGATCAAAGGACAAGGCTCGTTGTTAGACCAAGTGGTTGCGACAATATAACATCGCCTGGAAGGGCCTGTTACAAAGAAAATAATTCAGGAGTTTGTCAAGAAAGAGGCTCTGGCGAACCAACAAGTCGAGATAGCTCGAGTTAAGCTTGAGGCCCTTGAAGCAGTGTTTCCCAGATCTGAGTGACTCGGTACGCGTCACATGTGATTGTTGGGCATGTGTTGGCCCTTGACCAAGTTTTGAGGAAACATTGGTCATGTTTGACCACTTTTGGGACTTTGATAGGCTGTTCGAAGATAGAGCGCCCAAGTGGAGATGAGATCATAGGATCTCACTCATTTTGCGGGCTTGTGAACCCAATAAAGGGTTTACTAGGGTTTATGTAACGGGTTATGGGATGTCAACCCATGGGTTTACCCATGTTTAGGACTTTTTGTAAATGTATAAATAAGTAGCTAATTGATGTAAGAAGACAAGATGGTTGGCTATGCGCACCATGTGTTATAAGTGATTGAATTAGTGCAAGAGGTTGTAAGTTGCTTTGTGCAGAGAAACTATGTAAAGTAAGGCTCTGTGCTACTAAGGAGTTGGCTCTGTGCCTTGACCTGATTTTGGGAAGGAGGATCTAGTGCATTGCACAAAGATCCCCTGTCCTTTGCGGGGTTTGGCTTTGTGTCTTTGTGTCTTTGTGCACAGGAGCGATTGAATGTAATAATATTGAAGACTAATAAAGAAGAATAAGAATTTGGTGGACTTAGCCCCACACTGGGGTGAACCACGTATATCCTGTGTCTTGGTGTTCTTTGTGCGATGTGGATTATGTTGTTTATTTTCTTAGTGTTGTTGTTATAATGTATGATGAATGCATCAAATGTTGTTTCTTAGTGCTTAATGGTATTAAAGATGAATAAATGCTAGATCTGAGCTAATGTTATGTGCTAAGTGATTGAAACTGCTTGATCTTTATTTTTACTGCGCTGATATGTAATAAGGGTTTAATCTGTGATGTGAATGAGACTCTTGAACTAATGCATCTTATTTTCTAAGTTCTCTGCTAGATGTTATAATCACAGATCTATGTCCCAGTTTGGTTGTAGACACCCGAGTCCTACAACTCCCTCTGCCTCTACCTTGGGTGAGACTTCATCTTCTTTGCAGGTGTTTCCGAAAGGGCTAGTAGTTAGGGTTTTTTTGGTGCGTTGTTGAAGTGTTGAACCCTAGGTCTGCCCTTGTGCCAAAAACCTGTCTCTTCAACAAAAAATCTCTCACGTGGAGAGAATGATCATGAGCTTGACAACCCACCTCTTTGACAACAAGACTTTAGTTACTAGATGGAAAACCCTTTCCAAGACTTTCTTACAGATACGGTAATGACCGTCGCCCCCTGTTCAAATAGTCTGGCCGATGAAGAAAAATGAGTGGAAAATATCCCCAAAATACACTAAGGTTCGACCAAATATTTTCATGGTCATAATTGGACACTTGTCACCTATAGAATTAGCATTAGCCACTTGGTGACTCATTCTCATCCCTTGGGAACTTAAGATAAGTAAATATCCATAAATTATACTTTTCAAAAATATTATTAAATATTCCCTTGGATTTTTTCCCCCATTTTCCCTGTTCGATGGAGTTTAACCCCCTGTCTCTTTTCCTCTGATTGGTCTACGTGCAACGATGTAATTTTATTAATAATTTGAGTGTGATTACATTTTATAATGATAGGGGGACTCTCCTTTTTGCATCCCGAGTCACCAGCCCAATAAGCACACACAAGCTCTCCGAACTCATTCCCATCCCTCGGGAACTTAGGATAAGTAAATATCCATAAATTATACTTTTCAGAAATATTATAAAATATTCCCTTGGACTAAAGCCCCCCTTTTCCCTTTTCGATGGAGTTTATCCCCTCGTCTCTTTTCGTCTAATTAGTATGTGCGCAATGATTTGATTTTATTAATAATTTGAGTGTGATTACATTTTAGAATGATAGGGGGACTCTCCTTTTTGCATCGCAACTCACCAGACCAATAAGCACACACAAGATCTCCATCCTCATTCCCATCGCTCAGGAACTTAGGATAAGTAAATATCCATAAATTATACTTTTTAGAAATATTATAAAATATTCCCTTGGACTTAAGCCCCCCTTTTCCCTTTTCGATGGATTTTATCCCCTCGTCTCTTTTCGTTTGATTAGTCTGCACGCAACGATGTGATTTTATTAATAATTTGAGTGCGATTACATTTTAGAATGATAGGGGCATACATACATACATACATACATACATATATATATAAATCGGTCCGATGCGCACTTCAAGATAATCTTCATTCACTTACTCAGGTGTGGGAAACACTATGGAATGTGCACACCCTTCCCTTGATGTGAAATACACATGCACTTACCCAGGTGTGCACAAATCTATGGAATGTGTGTGCTCTTTCTTTGGAAAACAATCCTCACACACTACTCCGGTGCACACAAAACTGCACCAAAAGTTGGTGCCAATGGCTCACTGGCCTGTATGTACATTTACATTTACATTTACAATTTGGGTTTGAATTAGGGGTATTACACTCCCCTCCCCCTTATTTATGCATTATCCTTAGTGCATTATATACATATGTACCTACAAAAATTTCAAAACTATTCAAAACGATGTGGGCACTCTGCGCACATATCATCCTCGCACTCCCAAAATGCATCCTCGGGATTGTAATAGGTCCATTCAACCTTTACTAGCTCCATGGCTCGATTCGAAAGTTGTTTGATTTTCTGATCCAATATGAAAACCGATCGCACTCGAAAATCACCTTCTGGCTCGACCTGAATCACATTCCAATCAATGAAATTATTAACATCAGGTACATACTTTTTGAGAAAAGATACATGGAAAACATTATGAATACATAAGGATGTAGGCAGTGCAAGCATATATGCGACAAGACCAATCCTCTCTATGATTTCGAATGTCCCACAATAGCGTGCTCCAACTTAGAACAATTTCTTAACTTCAGGGAATTGCGTCTTTCTTTTACTTTCAACAACATATGGTCACCCACTTTAAAATCTATGTGGGTTATGCGTTTATATGCACAAATTTTCTTCCTACCTTGGGTATCCTTTAAATTTTTCCTTATTTTCACCATATGCCTTTCTATTTCCCTAAGTAAATATGGCCCAACCACTACGTGGTCTGCTAGGTTGTCCCAACTCACTGGTGTGTTTCACTTTCTTCCATAAAGTTCCTCAAATGGGCTCATCTTTAGAGATGCTCGATATCCATTGTTATAAGAAAACTCAACCAAAGGTAAATATTTCCCCCCCTGCATCAGTTTGTCCATCACATAATTTCTTAGCATATCTTTTATCACTTGATTTACCCTTTCTGTTTTCCCATCTGAATCTGGATGATAGGTTGTGCTAAAATTCATATTTGTCCCAAATCCTTTGAATAGACCTCTCTGAAAATTTGATGTGAACTTGGAATCTCTGTTAGAGACAATTATCTTAGGTACACCATGCAGCCTAGCAATCTCTCTCATGCATATATCAACAATGTTAGATGCTTTGTGAGTTGAATTCATTGGAATAAAATGGGTTTCTTTAGTAAGATTATCCACAACTACGATAATATAATCATGTTTCTTAGAAGTCCTAGGAAGTTTAGTAATGAAATCCATGGTTACAACTTCAAGACATATAGCAATAAAATCAACAACCTCCTTTTTCATGCCTGGTAAATAGTATTATTTTTTTACTGTTGCAATTGTTTTCTGGTAGCATGGGTTCCCAACATAAGGAGCTTTATGCATCTCTAAAAATAACAAATTTTCAATTCCCGATCATTTGGCACATAAAATCTGCACCTATACATGAGGATTCCATCCTCTTTTAGCTCATAACCTTCAAATTTCTATTGCAATTTACCTTTTTGTAAGTTTTCCTTTATGTCCACATAGCATTGATCTGATTTGGAAGCCTCTAAAATTAAGTCACTCAAATATGATATGTACATGTTGTAGCATGCATCTCATGCACCCTCTTGTTGAGTGTGTCAGTCACCATGTTTTCCTTTCCTTTGATATGTTTGATATCAAAGTCATACTCACTGAGGAATTCCAACCATTTGCTTTGTCTGGAACATAAAATTGGTTGTCCAAAAAAATATTTCAGACCACTATGGTTTTTCCTCAACTTGAATGTTTTTCCCAAGAGGTAGTGCCTCCACATATTCAAGACATGCACTATGGCTACCAATTCCCAATCATGAGTAACCTAGTGTCTTTCATGCTCTTTTAATTTCCTTGATTCGTAGCATACCACGTGCCCATTCTGACTAAGGACTCCATCGATCCCTTCCTTGCATGCATTCATGCACATAATGAAGTCCTCATTAGGATAAAAAATTCTCAAAATTGGCACACTTTTCAACAAACTCTTCAAGTGATAAAAACTCCTTACACAATTCAGAGTCCATTCAAATCACACACCTTTCTTTTGCAAGGATGTAATTGGGTGTGCAATATTTAAGAAGCCTTCAATAAATATTTTGTAGTACCCTATAAGTCCCATGAAGGATCTCACCTTTGCAACATTTCTTGGTGTTGGCCATCCTTCAATGGATTTTATCTTCTTCAGGTCCAAAACTATCCCTTCCTTTGAAATGATATGACCGAAGTAAAGAATCTTCTTCTAGTAGAATGAGAACTTGCTCAACTTTAAATACAACTAGTGTTCTCTCAATACTTGCAACACCATCCTCAAGTGTTTATCATGTTCTTCTTTAGACTTTGAATAAATAAGTATGTCATCCAGAAATACAATGACAAATGTATCTAAGTATTCTATGAAAATACCATTCACTAAACACATGAAGATAGTTGGTGCATTTGACAACCCAAATGGAACTATTGTAAACTCATAATGGTCATACCTTGTTTTGAAACCAGTCTTGTTTATGTCTTCTTCTTTAATTCTCACTTGGTGATATCTAGATCTAAGATTATCCTTTCAAAATAACTGCATGCCCCTTAGTTGGTGAAAGAGGTCATCTATCCTTGGAAAATTATACTTGTTCTTAATGTTACTTTGTACGACTTCCTGAAGTCAATACAAAGCCTCAACTTACCATACTTCCTCTTCACAAACAATATAGGGGCACACCAAGATGACACACTTGGGCGTATATACCCATTCTTTAGAATCTCTTCAAGTTGCATATGTTATTCCATCAGCTCTGGTTTACTCATACTATAAGGGGTCTTAGATATAGAGGATGCTACAGGCATCAAATTTATAGAGAAATCAATATCTCTTTTCGGTTGAAACCCCAATATTTCTTTAAAAACATCTTCAAATTCTTTTAGTACTGTGCAATTTTCAACATTTGGCACTTTATCCTTAGGTGTCTCCTCCATGTGTGATGCAAATAATTGGTGTCCTTTATGGTAGCGTTTCTTCAATTGCAAGGCTGAAAATTATCTGATAGTTAAAACTCTTTGAATGCCTTGAACTATTCTTAAATTCCCTTCCTCATCCAAGCAAGTAAATGCCTCATTGTAACAGTGTAGAACGACATGATGTTGGTCCAACCAATGCATACCAATGAGGAAAACATAAGAGCCCAAAGGTATGATATTCAAATCTTCTTTTGGGCTCAACCCATTCATATCCATTGGACATACCTTAACCATCTCATTAATTGGTTTTTTGCTCCTATAGCTAGTTTCACCTGCCAAGGTTTTCCAAGCTTGCTTCTTGGCAATTGGAATCTTTCCACCATATTAGGATCTAGATAACCATGAGTAGCTCCTAAATAAATCAAAATAGAAATGTTTGGTCATTAATCTTACCTTCCACTTCAATCACGTGTGACTGAAATTCAACTTGCTTATTATCCAGAGTTGCGTAGATCCTTGGTACATTTATGCCCATGTCTTCAATTGTCACAGCTTGTTGTACATTGTGAACAATCCTCACTTTTTCACCTTTGTGAGGGAAATATCTATACATGTGGTCTCCCCCACAACCCAACCATTGAATAGGTGGTTTCCTTGGTCTTTTCCCCATTGTCTTAGTCATTCTGGGCTCCTTGGGAGTTGGTTGTCCTTGAGAAGTATTTCTGAAAAATGGTGGTTTAGTCCTCTTCTAAAATGAAAAATGGTAGCTTGAGAAGTATTTCTAAAAAATGTAGGCATATAGAAGTCCTAGGCTTCACGCGATACCCATGACCAGTTGTTAGACTCAAGCCCTCTAGTTAGGGTCCCAAATTTGAAAAGGAAATCCAGGGACGTCCTTTTGTCTGGTTTTTAGTTGATTATTTACTTATTCAAGCACCAAATCTATCAACAATTGTAACTACTTCAACCACCAAACCTAATCATCATAACTGATCAAGTGTATCTATGTGTTTTAGGTACATTGGCAGGTGTGCATTCAACTCCTGTAGGTGTAGGCTGGAATGTTGAGCAAGCTTCCTATTTTCTTCATTGAAACTTCTCAATTCCACCTCACTAGTCCCACTTGTGATATCATGGCCATTACTCATGGATTTTCCTTCTCAGTAATTAGTATTGTATTTTTCATTAATCATAAACATAGTTACATGCTCCATAATCACATTACATGAAGTCTTAGAATAATTACAGTTATGGGGGAAAATAGGGTGTTGCATTCCCCTCCCCTTTAAATAAACAGTGTCCTCGGTTTTTAAAACACAATATATGTACAGGTTGTACATAAGACAAAAATGGGTATTTCATTCTCATGACATCTTCTAGTTCCTAAGTAGCCTCATCTGCTGCAAATTCTTCCATTTCACCTTGACCTACACGACAGCTTGGTTTTAGGATGTGTTGAAGTTCATGATCAAATTGTCCCTCTTGTTCCACATGTATCATAGTCTAATAAATAACATTATTAGAGTCATGCACATATTTCTTTAATAAAGATACATGGAACACATTGTGAACTCTAACTGTAGGTGGCAAGGAGAGTCTATATGCTATTGGTCAAAGTATTTCTAGGACTTCAAATGATCCACAATATTTGGGTCCTAACTTAGCACAAGTTCCCATCCTTAGGGATCTCCTCTTGTGTTTCACCCCTGAGATACACATGATCCCCCACCTTAAACTCCTTATGTGTTATCTGGTTGTTTGCATAACTCTTTTTCCTATACTGGGCTATCTTCAAATTCTACCTTATCTTGATCATTGCCTTTTCCATTTCCTTTAGCAATTCTGGTCCAAGTGTGATTTTATCCACTACACTATCCTAATTAATTAGAACTATGCACTTTCTTTCATACAGAACCTCAAATGGGTTCATCTTCAATTATTCATGATAACCATTGTTATAGGAAAACTCTACTAGGGGTAGATATTCTTCCCATTGCTTAGGTTGATGCATAACATGCATCCTCAACATGTCCTCTAGCACTTTTTTCACCCTTTCAGTCTGACCATTTGTTTGAGGATGGTAGGTCGTGCTAAATTCTAACTTCATTCCCAAACATGAAAACAAGATTTTCCAAATTTTTGAAGTGAACTTAGCATCTCTATTTGAAATTATGATCTCAGTAATCCATGTAGTCTAAAAATTTCCTTCATAAAAATGGCAACAAAATATATATCCTTAAAGGTAGAATTGATCAGAATAAATTCATCTTCCTCATTCAGCGTATCCACCACTACCATGATTGTATCATGTTGTCTAATTGTCCTTGGATAACCAATAATAAAATACATGGATATTGTCTCCCATTTCCATTTTGGAATTGGCAATGGTTGTAATATTCCTGCAGGGTGTTGGTGTTCAACTTTGACTTGTTGAGACTTCAAACACTTAGCAATGTATTCAATGATCTCTTACTTCATTCTCAACTAATAATAAAAATTCCTTAATTTTGTTATCATTTTCTAATAACCAAGATGACCCTCGTAAGGTGTCTTATGGAATTCATCCATGATCATGTGTTTCAATTCTGTTAAATCTGGCACTTACAACGTGTTGTTGTACAACAACAAATCATCAATTGTAAACTAACACCCTCCATACTTTTTCTCATTGGATTCTTGTTGCAGTCCCACTCTTACTTGATTAAAAGTATCATGTTATTGTAATAGGATTCTAATCATTTGCTTGATATCATACTCTACTATACCTGTTGGCACCAAGTTTATTGTCTACACACTTAGACTAAGTGCACATGCTACTCTATTTTCCTTCCTTTTTATGTGCTTGATTTAAAAATCAAACTCAATAATCAGTGCCATCCATCTAGATTGTCTGGTGTTCAACCGTGGCTGGTCAAACATATACTTTAGAACAAAATGATATGTTATCAAGAAAAACCTTCTTCCTAGCAAGTAATGTATCCACATCTTCAATGCATTCAAAGTTGCTACAAGTTATAGATCGTTGGTGGCATACATTTTTTCATGCTCATTTAGCTTTCTTGACTCATAAAAAATGACTTTCCCTTATTTCATAATAACTCCACTGAGTCTCTCTTTGCATGCATCAATGAAAACCAAGAATTTTTTCTCAGGGTATGCAATCTTCAAAAAAGGGGCATTGGTTAAAATATTTTTTAGCTATTTAAAGTTAACTTCACACTCTATAGATGATACATATTACTTTCCTTTCCCCTACAATGAAGTAATGGGATGACCAATCTTGGAAAATCCCTTTATAAACCTTATGTAATATCTATCTAGTCACATGAATGATATAACCTTTGTCACATTCTAAGGGGCAGGTCAATCAATGATTTCCTTGATCTTCTTGTAATCTACTATTGGCACAAGGGTAGAACCAGGGTTCAACGGTACAACAACGCACCAACAAAACCCTAACTATCGGCCCTTTCGACAACACCTGCAAAACAGATGAAGTCTCACCTGAGGTAGAGGCAGGGGTGGTTGCAGGACTTAGGTGTCTGCAACCTTATCTAGGACACAGATCTATGATTCTAACATTTAACAAAGCACTTAGCAGTAAACATTCATCAACATTCAGTTCTTGGTAACAACGCAGACAAACCCTAATTACATAGCATCGCAATGTCCAACCATATCTAGCATCTAACAACACTTGACATGACGAGATAGATCAGGTCTTAACAGATTCAGGACTAAGCATATATATTTCAGTCATATCTAACATCCATGTTAAATAACTAAGGACATTAACATAAAACCACATCAACACATTGCACAAAGCAGAGCAACACAACATATACATGGTTCACACCCCCCTGGGGAAACGTCCACCAACTCTTCTTCTCTTCTATTATCTTTTGTTAATCAATTACATGCACAGAGACTCAAAAACCCTACTCTGCATAGGATAGGAGATCTGCATGCACCTCACCAGATCCTCCTTCCCCGAGCTAGGTTACATCACTAATCCTTCTACAGTCACTTGCACTCAGTTGTGCAAGCTTCACATAGTATGCACAAAGCACTTACAATCCTTCGATCACATAGATCTATCACTAACACTTATCACATTGGAATAACATCACATAGATGCCCCTCCCGATCCATATGGATGTCGGTGGCCTCCCACCTATTCCAACTAGTTCATTTTGGCAGTTTTCCAGTTTGGCAGTTTTTTTCCTTGTTTTCAGGTCCCTAGCTTGCGGGGCCATTTTGAGGCCCTAAACAACGTTTTTAGAGATCACCACAACCGAAAATGCCCAAAATGTGTAGTCCTCGGATAGACCTTTCCAATGGGATATCGTGTGCCTAAAATGGAGATCCTATGCAAAAGTTATGAACCCGGGAAGTTGATCGACTAACTTACCCAAACGGGGCCTACATGACTTTGTGCGCTTCATCTCCTAGGGTTAGGTTTTTGGATTTCTGGGGTTTTTGACATTCATGTTTACTGTAAACAGGCCTTCAGAGCCTCATTGTAATCATCTTCTTGCGAATGATCGCAACCATTCCAACAATCTTGTTTTCCTCTGCATTTTACAGTTTCAGCTTATTTCCTTATTGAATAGAAAACTAGTTTTACTATATCTTTGTTATTTTGTGTTAAGCATCTTTTAATAATCTGTATTTGTTTCATTCTGCTCATAAAATATGGATCACCACCTTAAATTGCCTAGACATCTATTTATACTTTACAAAATAGGCCTAAACATGGGTAAACCCATGGGCTAACATCCCATACCCATTACATAATCCCAAACCCCAAAAAGGACCCAAAAAGGGCCCGAGATCCCGCGATCTCTGCTTTGTCTTGCACTCCTCTTTTGATAGGCTGTCGAAGTCCCAAAATAGGTCAAACTTGACCAAGCATCTCCCAAAACTTGGTCAATAGCCAACAAGCCCCCAACACTCACTTGTGACTCGTCCCAAGTCACTCTGATCTAGGTAGTTCTGCTTCAAAAGCCTCGAGCTTAGCTCGATCTGCTTCGACTTGTTGTTGTGCCACGACCTCCTGTTCAACAAACTCTTGTATGACTACCTCGTCATAGGTCCTTCTAGGCATTTTTCTGCTGCAACAACAACTTGCTCCAGTTCTTCTCCTCGACCTTTGATCTCTATAAACAGTTGGTATGCCTCATCCTGTACAGGCTGGATTCTTTGAGTCACTTCCATGAATTTTCTCTGAATGGTGTGAACCTACTGCTGGGTAGTGCGCTGCTCCTGGGATCGTTTCATTATTTCCATAGTGATAGGGGCTTCAACTGTGCCTGTATTGTCTTTGATTGTTGCTTCGCCTCCTGGAGTTGTGACTCCAATGCCTTTAGTTCTTCAATCTTAGTGAGTTTCTCATAAGTCTGGGCACTGTGGTCACTGAGTTTCTTGCATTCCATGGAAAAATATTTTATTCTCTCGACTGTGCTCTGGGAAGTCGCTTCTCTTTGATCTCTGACATCCTGTGGAGTGTTGGGCACTGTGCGGAGCTCTAAATATGTTATTCTTTGTTGTAGTTGTTGGATGGCTTCCACGAGCTTCTCTAGTTGATGCTCAACTAGATCTTCTGCCTATGGCTCTAAGCCTGTCACAGAGAGAAGTGCTCTATTGGCTATTTCTTTTACCTAGAGTTGCCCTGCGAGCAATTGTTCCTTTTCTTGTTGCATTTGCGCTTTCTCCTTGTCAAAAATTTTCTGGAGAGAAATATTCTCCTACTCTGCAACTCGACATTGTTCTACAAGTACTCCTTGTACTTGTTTCAAAGCCTGGGTGTCTTGTTATGTTTCTTCTTTTGCTCATCAAAGGCGAGCTTCAGTTGCATTTGTCAGTTGGTGGAGTTGGGTTGGCTCATCTCCCAACTCTTATTCTCCCGATGGCAGGGGTGCAGTGGAGACTGTGTGATTGGACTGAAGAGCCTATTGTACCCCTCGGAGCTCAACCTCAATTATATCTTAAATTTCCTCTTGCTTCACTCCTTTTTTCTCTGTGATTTCCAGTGAAGCGTTGTTTAGAGATGCTATGATGAAGTCAAAGTCATCAGGAGTAAGTGTAGTCTGCATCTTGGTCACGGTGGCTCTTGATTTCTTCTGAGAAGAAGGTTTTAGGGGAGAAACCTTCCTCTTCTTAAATGGGTCAGCCTCATCTCTGGGCGGTGTTACTTCGCCTTTCTTTTGTTCAGCTTCTCTATCCTTAATCTCTTCTACATCACCATCACCTCCTCTCTCAGATGATATGGAAGCAGTATTCTTTGAGGCACTACTTAATTCTTGGACCTCCTCAGTCTTTTTTCTTTTGCTGGTTCCAGGTGTGTCATGTTCTTTGTGAGTGGTCTCTAGGCTGTCCAGTTCAGGATCAGACATCTCTTTAGGGTTAGTGGGGATAAGGAGGTCTATGGACCAGTCCTTAGTGATCTCCTCCAGATCCTCTTCTCTAAGTTTATAGTATGACTGGAGTTGTTCCTTGTGTTCATCGGCTCACGTTGTAATGTAAATGAAATGTTGATCTGCACTAAACTTCATCAGGGGTCAGAATCTCTATAAGGTGTTTGGAGTCATGTGAGGCTCAGCTTCAATGTCTCTCTTCAGCTGAAGGTAGTATGTATGAAAAATAACGTTCGACTGCCACTATTTTTTCATATCACTCAAATACCAAAGGGTAGCGAACTTCACGGCAAGCGGCTCAAACAGATTGATGTCCAAGAAGGTCGCAACTTTTGACATCTCCTAGGAAACAAAGGTGATAAGGATCAGGAGCCATCTGAAATGGAACTCATAGCTCTGATCCTGGGCTTCACGACAGTCTAGTTCGAGTTGATTGACTAGGTACTTCACCCAATTCATCTGTAAACCTTCTACATACTTCCCCACGAGGTTGATGACAAATATCGTGACCTGTGTGGGTTGGTTATTGCATACCCTCTTTCCATCTATTGACTTATGTGCTAGGCGCACTGCGCCATTCTGGATGGAGGCTACCTTGTAGCCTCACATCCCCTTCTCGACATCACCGTATGTGTCCTTAATATTTTGTGCTAGCGCATGATCTGTGGCCTTCCTTGGGTAGAACTCCTGCGGGTCAGGTCCTTGCATACTCAACCCTGTGATCCTATGGATCAACGTTGGATCGAATGTAATATGACGGTCTAGCCATAAATAATCTCCATGGTAGAACGACAGTAGCAGCTTGACACATGCATTGACTTCCTGGTGTCTTCCGAAGTGTGGGATTTTCATGACATTTAACAAGGTGGACTGTGCGAGGTTCATTGTCCATGGCTGAGGGATGATCTTTGAGTTTTTTCCCTTTGTCCTGGTTAGGTATTTGTACAGGGTGAGAATGCTCTAGTTCTTGCGATCTTCGAGGTTGAAGTCACTAAACTTCAACACTACGATCTTGTCCTGCTGCACTCGAACTGAGCATATCCCCTTTGGAAGGTACGCAGTGACCATGGTGTACTTGAAATCTTTGGGTACACTATCACAACTTACCACGCCGGCTAGAGGCGGGATATAGTCGGATGGGATCAACTTCTCATTGGCTAGGCCATCTCTATGTTTGGTTCGCTTTTCTTTTGACTGTCGAGATGATCCATCTCCGTGAGAAGTTGACAGAGAGGCTTACATTCCTCTCATCGATGACTCTTGTATACCTGTAGACATCAACATTTCTCCTTCAGTCATGAGGTCGATGAGAACTTCCACGACAATTTTCTCTACCGCGGTGAACTCGTTCGACATACACGCTTGGGTTTAAAAGTCTCGGGTTCAAAGAGTAATCTCTCAATGTAGTGGGATAGATGGAAAAAGTGTGATGATCACTATGCAAAAATCAACTAATCTATAGGCTCAAATTCACGGTTAGAAAAAAGTGTTCTCGGTGCATGGTGTGATGGGTTAAATAGATACATCATAATGGATCTCTTGCAATGGGTAAGAATCCTTCATTAACTCAGTTATGTCCATTACAGTGCGGTCCCAACGGTCTGGTGGCAAGCTATCTAACCATTAATGCCTTTATTCCCATTTGGGGTGTCATTCAAACGGTTATACTATCTCGAATGACTATATTTCTTCGCCATGGCGAAGTGCCATGTGACGCTATTCTGGTATTCCGGCGAAGCTCCAATTTTGTAAATTTTTTCTCTGCAAAGTTCCCTCAGGAACCTTCTGTAACTTTTCAATCTTAGCTCTCTTATTACTTAGTTTTCTAGCCTTCTTTCTGGTGAGCTTCATCTCGGAATTCCTTTTCCATCCTGATTCTTATCTTCTTTTAGCATAGTAACTTCGCGTTGTTGAGATTCTCTCCTAGAAATTAGGGGTAATACTTCATATGTATCTAGAATAGGTACTACAATCTTCTGTGGGTCTTCTAGTGTTCTTCCAGCTTTGACATTCCAGTCTTAGGTTATAAATAGCTTTGCTCAGTTATCTTGTTCTTCAATCAAGTTTGTGATCCTCCTAGTCATGAAATCTTTTAGCTATTGCTTCTTTTGTTCTAAGACTTCTTTTTCTTCCCTTCTGGCCTGATCTCTTTCAATCCAAGGTTTTCTGAGAAACATAATAAATGGAGCGATGTCCTCAATAAATTTAACAACTTCAAATTCTTCCTCTATCGAAGTTCCCTTGGCACTCATATATATCTGGGTAATCTTTCCACATAATTTTATCAACTTTCCTTTGAATAGTCATATTCCTCCTAATGAAGGAATCATAGCAGGATCCCCTAAAGTTTCCCAAGTTCTATATGTCATGATATTCACTCGTTTTTCTTCATCCAGAACACAGTCAATGTCGAATTTTCCTATTCTTGCTTCAATGAATTCTTTTTCTTTGAAGACCTTTGATAAACTAATATGTCGATGATCATTCAGGGTTTCTTTCATCTGTAGCAATACTTTCTCTAATTCTTTATGGGGTTCTACCATAATCTCAGTTTCTTGACTTTTCTCATGGTCTTCTGGTCTCATATTCATCCTTTCAAGCTGAGCAATCATTCTAGGGAAATCCAACACTTCATGGTCCATATCTTTGCAACAGAGGAAACTAGGTTTTCTACCAGTGCATTCCTTATCCAAATGTCTCGGTCTTCTGCAACTGTAACAAAGGGTTAATCCTCTCTTTCTCTTAAATGACCCCCATCCTTTCCTGTATTGCGCCCTAGGATCATAGTAATTAACCTGCAAAAAATTACTTTTAGGGTCCTGCATCCATTTGTTAGTCCAAACATTCTTTCTATACATAGGTATAACATATTTTTCACTATTCTTATCATATCTACTTATATCACATCTTCTTTCATCTGTCAGTGTTGTAGTTTTCAAGCTAGGACAAATCCTATCAAACATGCCTAGATCCATACTTTAGAAATAAAAAATTTCACTAATCTTACTTCTACATAACACAAAGCTTCCAGATCTAAAAAATTTCACTATTCTTACCTTTATCAGAGCACAAAGCATTCAGATCTTACCTCTTTTCTTCAAATCGAACTTCTTTTCTTTAACACAAAGCTTCGCAAACCAAGTAGAGTATTGCGCACTAGAGCGACAGATCTACGCACAGAGCTTTCACAATTTCAGGTCGGATCTTTGCATAAAGCTTCTTATTTCTCAGTTCACAACAATCACAGTTTTAGGTCCTGGCAACGGAACCATTTGTTGGCACAGGGGCTGACCCAGGGTTCAACGCTAAAATAGTGCACCAACAGAACCCTAACTACCTTCCCTTTCGGAAACACTTCCTAAGCAAATGAAGTCTCACTCGAGGTAGAGGAAGGGGTGGTTTTAGGACTCAGGTGTTTGGAACCTTAGCTGGGACACAGATCTGTGATTCTAACATTTAATAGAGCACTTAGCAATAAACATTCATCAACACTCAGCTCTTGGTAACAACGCAGCCAAACCCTAATTAGAGAGCATCAAAGTATCCAACTAGATCTAGCATCTAACAACACTTAGCAAGACGAGACAGATCAGGTCTTAACAGATTCAACACTAAGCATATGTATATCAGTCAGATCTAACATCCATATTAAATCACTAAGCACATTAACATATAAGCACATCAACACATTGCACAAAGCAGAGAAACACAACATATACGTGGTTCACCCCCCCTGGGGATACGTCCACCAACTCTTCTTGTCTTCTATTATATTTTGTTAATCAGTTACATGCACAGAGACTCAAAAACCCTACTCTGCATAGGAGAGGAGATCTGCACACACCTCGCTAGATCCTCCTTACCCGATCTAGGTTACAACACTAAGCCTTCTACAATCACTTGCACTCAGCTTTGCAAGCTTCACATAATATGCACAGAGCACTTACAATCCTTTGATCACATAGATCGATCACTAGCAATTAGCACATTGGCCTAACATCACATAGATTCCCCTCCTTACATTGCCTAGACATCTATTTATACTTTAGAAAATAGGCCTAAACATGCGTAAACCCATGGGCTGACATCCCATACCCATTACATAATCCAAAACCCCAAAAAGGACCCAAAAAGGGCCCAAGATCCCGCGATCTCTGCTTCGTCTTGCACTCCTCCTTCAACAAGCTTTCGAAGTCCCAAAATAGGTCAAACTTGACGAAGGATCTCCCCAAAATTTGTCAAGGGCCAACATCTACTACCACTCCTTTTTTTGAAATNCCTTCCTTGCATGCATTCATGCACATAATGAAGTCCTCATTAGGATAAAAAATTCTCAAAATTGGCACACTTTTCAACAAACTCTTCAAGTGATAAAAACTCCTTACACAATTCAGAGTCCATTCAAATCACACACCTTTCTTTTGCAAGGATGTAATTGGGTGTGCAATATTTAAGAAGCCTTCAATAAATATTTTGTAGTACCCTATAAGTCCCATGAAGGATCTCACCTTTGCAACATTTCTTGGTGTTGGCCATCCTTCAATGGATTTTATCTTCTTCAGGTCCAAAACTATCCCTTCCTTTGAAATGATATGACCGAAGTAAAGAATCTTCTTCTAGTAGAATGAGAACTTGCTCAACTTTAAATACAACTAGTGTTCTCTCAATACTTGCAACACCATCCTCAAGTGTTTATCATGTTCTTCTTTAGACTTTGAATAAATAAGTATGTCATCCAGAAATACAATGACAAATGTATCTAAGTATTCTATGAAAATACCATTCACTAAACACATGAAGATAGTTGGTGCATTTGACAACCCAAATGGAACTATTGTAAACTCATAATGGTCATACCTTGTTTTGAAACCAGTCTTGTTTATGTCTTCTTCTTTAATTCTCACTTGGTGATATCTAGATCTAAGATTATCCTTTCAAAATAACTGCATGCCCCTTAGTTGGTGAAAGAGGTCATCTATCCTTGGAAAATTATACTTGTTCTTAATGTTACTTTGTACGACTTCCTGAAGTCAATACAAAGCCTCAACTTACCATACTTCCTCTTCACAAACAATATAGGGGCACACCAAGATGACACACTTGGGCGTATATACCCATTCTTTAGAATCTCTTCAAGTTGCATATGTTATTCCATCAGCTCTGGTTTACTCATACTATAAGGGGTCTTAGATATAGAGGATGCTACAGGCATCAAATTTATAGAGAAATCAATATCTCTTTTCGGTTGAAACCCCAATATTTCTTTAAAAACATCTTCAAATTCTTTTAGTACTGTGCAATTTTCAACATTTGGCACTTTATCCTTAGGTGTCTCCTCCATGTGTGATGCAAATAATTGGTGTCCTTTATGGTAGCGTTTCTTCAATTGCAAGGCTGAAAATTATCTGATAGTTAAAACTCTTTGAATGCCTTGAACTATTCTTAAATTCCCTTCCTCATCCAAGCAAGTAAATGCCTCATTGTAACAGTGTAGAACGACATGATGTTGGTCCAACCAATGCATACCAATGAGGAAAACATAAGAGCCCAAAGGTATGATATTCAAATCTTCTTTTGGGCTCAACCCATTCATATCCATTGGACATACCTTAACCATCTCATTAATTGGTTTTTTGCTCCTATAGCTAGTTTCACCTGCCAAGGTTTTCCAAGCTTGCTTCTTGGCAATTGGAATCTTTCCACCATATTAGGATCTAGATAACCATGAGTAGCTCCTAAATAAATCAAAATAGAAATGTTTGGTCATTAATCTTACCTTCCACTTCAATCACGTGTGACTGAAATTCAACTTGCTTATTATCCAGAGTTGCGTAGATCCTTGGTACATTTATGCCCATGTCTTCAATTGTCACAGCTTGTTGTACATTGTGAACAATCCTCACTTTTTCACCTTTGTGAGGGAAATATCTATACATGTGGTCTCCCCCACAACCCAACCATTGAATAGGTGGTTTCCTTGGTCTTTTCCCCATTGTCTTAGTCATTCTGGGCTCCTTGGGAGTTGGTTGTCCTTGAGAAGTATTTCTGAAAAATGGTGGTTTAGTCCTCTTCTAAAATGAAAAATGGTAGCTTGAGAAGTATTTCTAAAAAATGTAGGCATATAGAAGTCCTAGGCTTCACGCGATACCCATGACCAGTTGTTAGACTCAAGCCCTCTAGTTAGGGTCCCAAATTTGAAAAGGAAATCCAGGGACGTCCTTTTGTCTGGTTTTTAGTTGATTATTTACTTATTCAAGCACCAAATCTATCAACAATTGTAACTACTTCAACCACCAAACCTAATCATCATAACTGATCAAGTGTATCTATGTGTTTTAGGTACATTGGCAGGTGTGCATTCAACTCCTGTAGGTGTAGGCTGGAATGTTGAGCAAGCTTCCTATTTTCTTCATTGAAACTTCTCAATTCCACCTCACTAGTCCCACTTGTGATATCATGGCCATTACTCATGGATTTTCCTTCTCAGTAATTAGTATTGTATTTTTCATTAATCATAAACATAGTTACATGCTCCATAATCACATTACATGAAGTCTTAGAATAATTACAGTTATGGGGGAAAATAGGGTGTTGCATTCCCCTCCCCTTTAAATAAACAGTGTCCTCGGTTTTTAAAACACAATATATGTACAGGTTGTACATAAGACAAAAATGGGTATTTCATTCTCATGACATCTTCTAGTTCCTAAGTAGCCTCATCTGCTGCAAATTCTTCCATTTCACCTTGACCTACACGACAGCTTGGTTTTAGGATGTGTTGAAGTTCATGATCAAATTGTCCCTCTTGTTCCACATGTATCATAGTCTAATAAATAACATTATTAGAGTCATGCACATATTTCTTTAATAAAGATACATGGAACACATTGTGAACTCTAACTGTAGGTGGCAAGGAGAGTCTATATGCTATTGGTCAAAGTATTTCTAGGACTTCAAATGATCCACAATATTTGGGTCCTAACTTAGCACAAGTTCCCATCCTTAGGGATCTCCTCTTGTGTTTCACCCCTGAGATACACATGATCCCCCACCTTAAACTCCTTATGTGTTATCTGGTTGTTTGCATAACTCTTTTTCCTATACTGGGCTATCTTCAAATTCTACCTTATCTTGATCATTGCCTTTTCCATTTCCTTTAGCAATTCTGGTCCAAGTGTGATTTTATCCACTACACTATCCTAATTAATTAGAACTATGCACTTTCTTTCATACAGAACCTCAAATGGGTTCATCTTCAATTATTCATGATAACCATTGTTATAGGAAAACTCTACTAGGGGTAGATATTCTTCCCATTGCTTAGGTTGATGCATAACATGCATCCTCAACATGTCCTCTAGCACTTTTTTCACCCTTTCAGTCTGACCATTTGTTTGAGGATGGTAGGTCGTGCTAAATTCTAACTTCATTCCCAAACATGAAAACAAGATTTTCCAAATTTTTGAAGTGAACTTAGCATCTCTATTTGAAATTATGATCTCAGTAATCCATGTAGTCTAAAAATTTCCTTCATAAAAATGGCAACAAAATATATATCCTTAAAGGTAGAATTGATCAGAATAAATTCATCTTCCTCATTCAGCGTATCCACCACTACCATGATTGTATCATGTTGTCTAATTGTCCTTGGATAACCAATAATAAAATACATGGATATTGTCTCCCATTTCCATTTTGGAATTGGCAATGGTTGTAATATTCCTGCAGGGTGTTGGTGTTCAACTTTGACTTGTTGAGACTTCAAACACTTAGCAATGTATTCAATGATCTCTTACTTCATTCTCAACTAATAATAAAAATTCCTTAATTTTGTTATCATTTTCTAATAACCAAGATGACCCTCGTAAGGTGTCTTATGGAATTCATCCATGATCATGTGTTTCAATTCTGTTAAATCTGGCACTTACAACGTGTTGTTGTACAACAACAAATCATCAATTGTAAACTAACACCCTCCATACTTTTTCTCATTGGATTCTTGTTGCAGTCCCACTCTTACTTGATTAAAAGTATCATGTTATTGTAATAGGATTCTAATCATTTGCTTGATATCATACTCTACTATACCTGTTGGCACCAAGTTTATTGTCTACACACTTAGACTAAGTGCACATGCTACTCTATTTTCCTTCCTTTTTATGTGCTTGATTTAAAAATCAAACTCAATAATCAGTGCCATCCATCTAGATTGTCTGGTGTTCAACCGTGGCTGGTCAAACATATACTTTAGAACAAAATGATATGTTATCAAGAAAAACCTTCTTCCTAGCAAGTAATGTATCCACATCTTCAATGCATTCAAAGTTGCTACAAGTTATAGATCGTTGGTGGCATACATTTTTTCATGCTCATTTAGCTTTCTTGACTCATAAAAAATGACTTTCCCTTATTTCATAATAACTCCACTGAGTCTCTCTTTGCATGCATCAATGAAAACCAAGAATTTTTTCTCAGGGTATGCAATCTTCAAAAAAGGGGCATTGGTTAAAATATTTTTTAGCTATTTAAAGTTAACTTCACACTCTATAGATGATACATATTACTTTCCTTTCCCCTACAATGAAGTAATGGGATGACCAATCTTGGAAAATCCCTTTATAAACCTTATGTAATATCTATCTAGTCACATGAATGATATAACCTTTGTCACATTCTAAGGGGCAGGTCAATCAATGATTTCCTTGATCTTCTTGTAATCTACTATTGGCACAAGGGTAGAACCAGGGTTCAACGGTACAACAACGCACCAACAAAACCCTAACTATCGGCCCTTTCGACAACACCTGCAAAACAGATGAAGTCTCACCTGAGGTAGAGGCAGGGGTGGTTGCAGGACTTAGGTGTCTGCAACCTTATCTAGGACACAGATCTATGATTCTAACATTTAACAAAGCACTTAGCAGTAAACATTCATCAACATTCAGTTCTTGGTAACAACGCAGACAAACCCTAATTACATAGCATCGCAATGTCCAACCATATCTAGCATCTAACAACACTTGACATGACGAGATAGATCAGGTCTTAACAGATTCAGGACTAAGCATATATATTTCAGTCATATCTAACATCCATGTTAAATAACTAAGGACATTAACATAAAACCACATCAACACATTGCACAAAGCAGAGCAACACAACATATACATGGTTCACACCCCCCTGGGGAAACGTCCACCAACTCTTCTTCTCTTCTATTATCTTTTGTTAATCAATTACATGCACAGAGACTCAAAAACCCTACTCTGCATAGGATAGGAGATCTGCATGCACCTCACCAGATCCTCCTTCCCTGAGCTAGGTTACATCACCAATCCTTCTACAGTCACTTGCACTCAGTTGTGCAAGCTTCACATAGTATGCACAAAGCACTTACAATCCTTCGATCACATAGATCTATCACTAGCACTTATCACATTGGAATAACATCACATAGATGCCCCTCCTGATCCATATGGATGTCGGTGGCCTCCCACCTATTCCAACTAGTTCATTTTGGCAGTTTTCTAGTTTGGCAGTTTTTTTCCTTGTTTTCAGGTCCCTAGCTTGCGGGGCCATTTTGAGGCCCTAAACAACGTTTTTAGAGATCACCACAATCGAAAATGCCCAAAATGTGTAGTCCTCGGATAGAACTTTCCAATGGGATATCGTGTGCCTAAAATGGATATCCTATGCAAAAGTTATGAACCCGGGAAGTTGACCGACTAACTTACCCTAACGGGGCCCACATGACTTTTGGTGCTTCATCTCCTAGGGTTAGGTTTTTGGATGTCTAGGGTTTTTGACATTCCTGTTTACTGTAAAAAGGCCTTCAGAGCCTCATTGTAATCATCTTCTTGCGAATGAGCGCAACCATTCCAACAAGCTCGTTTTCCTCTGCATTTTACAGTTTCAGCTTATTTCCTTATTGAATAGAAAACTAGTTTTACTATATCTTTGTTATTTTGTGTTAAGCATATTTTAATAATCTGTATTCGTTTCATTCTGCTCATAAAATATGGATCACCACCTTTCATTGCCTAGACATCTATTTATACTTTATAAAATAGGCCTAAACATGGATAAACCCATGGGCTAACATCCCATACCCATTACATAATCCCAAACCCCCAAAAGGGCCCGAGATCCCGCGATCTCTGCTTTGTCTTGCACTCCTCCTTTGATAGGCTATCGAAGTCCCAAAATAGGTCAAACTTTACCAAGGATCTCCCAAAACTTGGTCAATAGCCAACAGGCCCCCAACACTCACTTGTGACTCGTCCCAAGTCACTCTGATCTAGGTAGTTCTACTTCAAAAGCCTCGAGCTTAGCTCGATCTGCTTCGACTTGTTGTTGTGCCACGACCTCATGTTCAACAAACTCTTGGATGACTACCTCGTCATAGGTCCTTCTAGGCATTGTTCTGCTGCAACAACAACTTGCTCCAGTTCTTCTCCTCGACCTTTGATCTCTATAAACAGTTGGTATGCCTCATCCTGTACAGGATGGATTCTTTGAGTCACTTCCATGACTTTTCTCTGAATGGTGTGAACCTACTGCTGGGTAGTGCGCTGCTCCTGGGATCGTTTCATTATTTCCATAGTGACAGGGGCTTAAACTGTGCCTGTATTGTCTTTGATTGTTGCTTCGCCTCCTGGAGTTGTGACTCCAGTGCCTTTAGTTCTTCAATCTCAGTGAGTTTCTCATAAGTCTGGGCACTGTGGTCACTGAGTTTCTTGCATTCCATGGAAAAATATTTTATTCTCTCGACTGTGCTCCGGGAAGTCGCTTCTCTTTGATCTTTGACATCCTGTGGAGTGTTGGGCACTGTGCGGAGCTCTAAATATGTTATTCTTTGTTGTAGCTGTTGGATGGCTTCCACGAGCTTCTCTAGTTGATTCTCAACTAGATCTTCTGCGTATGGATCTAAGCCTGTCACAGAGAGAAGTGCTATGTTGACTGTTTCTTTTACCTAGAGTTTCCCTGCGAGCAATTGTTCCTTTTCTTGTTGCATTTGCGCTTTCTCCTCGTCAAACTTTTTCTGGAGAGAAATATTCTCCTACTCTGCAACTCGACATTGTTCTACAAGTACTCCTTGTACTTATTTCAAAGCCCTGGTGTCTTGTTATGTTTCTTCTTTTGCTCATCAAAGGCGAGCTTCAGTTGCATTTGTCAGTTGGTGGAGTTGGGTTGGCTCATCTCCCAACTCTTATTCTCCCGATGGCAGGGGTGCAGTGGAGACTGTGTGATTGGACTGAAGAGCCTATTGTACCCCTCGGAGCTCAACCTCAATTATATCTTAAATTTCCTCCTGCTTCACTCCTTTTTTCTCTTTGATTTCCAGTGAAGCATTGTTTAGAGCTGCTATGATGAAGTCAAAGTCATCAGGAGTAAGTGTAGTCTGCATCTTGGTCACGGTGGCTCTTGATTTCTTATGAGAAGAAGGTTTTAGGGGAGAAACCTTCCTCTTCTTAAATGGGTCAGCCTCATCTCTGGGAGGTGTTACTTCGCCTTTCTTTTGTTCAGCTTATCTATCCTTAATCTCTTCTACATCACCATCACCTCCTCTCTCAGGTGATATGGAAGCAGTATTCTTTGAGGCACTGCTTAATTCTTGGACCTCCTCAGTCTTCTTTCTTTTGCTGGTTCCAGGTGTGTCATGTTCTTTGTGAGTGGTATCTAGGTTGTCCAGTTCAGGATCAGACATCTCTTTAGGATTAGTGGGGATAAGGAGGTCTATGGACCAGTCCTTAGTGATCTCCTTCAGGTCCTCTTCTCTAATTTTATAGTATGACTGGAGTTGTTCCTTGTGTTCATCGGCTCGCGTTGTAATGTAAATGAAATGTTGATCTGCACTAAACTTCATCAGGGGTCAGAATCTCTATAAGGTGTTTGGAGTCATGTGAGGCTCAACTTCAATGTCTCTCTTCAGTTGAAGGTAGTATGTATGAAAAATAACGTTCGACTGCCACTATTTGTTCATATCACTCAAATACCAAAGGGTAGCGAACTTCACGGCAAGCGGCTCAAATGGATTGATGTCCAGGAAGGTCGCAACTTCTGACATCTCCTAGGCAAAAAAGGTGATAAGGATCAGGAGCCATCTGAAATGGAACTCATAGCTCTGATCCTGGGCTTCACGACAGTCTAGTTTGAGTTGATTGACTAGGTACTTCACCCAATTCATCTGTAAACCTTCTACATACTTCCCCGCGAGGTTGATGACAAATATCGTGACCTGTGTGGGTCGGTTCTTGCATACCCTCTTTCCATCTATTGACTGGTGTGCTAGGCGCACTGCGCCATTCTGGATGGAGGCTACCTTGTAGCCTCACATCCCCTTCTCGACATCACCGTATGTGTCCTTAATATTTTGTGCTAGTGCATGATCTGTGGCCTTCCTTGGGTAGAACTCCTGTCAGGTCCTTGCATACTCAACCCTGTGATCCTATGGTTCAATGTTGGATCGAATGTAATATGATGGTATAGCCATAAATAATCTCCATGGTAGAACGACAGTAGCAGCTTGACACATGCATTGACTTCCTGGTGTCTTCCGAAGTGTGGGGTTTTCATGACATTTAACAAGGTGGACTGTGCGAGGTTCATTTTCCATGGCTAATGGATGATCTTTGAGTTTTTTCCCTTTGTCCTGGTTAGGTATTTGTACAGGGCGAGAATGCTCTGGTTCTTGCGATCTCCGAGGTTGAAGTCACTAAACTTCAACACTACGATCTTGTCTTGTTGCACTCGAACTGAGCATATCCCCTTCGGAAGGTATGCAGTGACCATGGTGTACTTGAAATCTTTGTGTACACTATCACAACTTACCACGCTGGCTAGAGGCAGGATATAGTCGGATGGGATCAACTTCTCATTGGCTAGGTCATCTCTATGTTTGGTTCACTTTTCTTTTGACTGTCGAGATGATCCAGCTCCATGAGAAGTTGACAGAGAGGCTTACATTCCTCTCATCGATGAATCTTGTATACCTGTAGACATCGACATTTCTCCTTCAGTCATGAGGTCGATGAGAACTTCCACGACAATTTTCTCTACTGCGGTGAACTCGTTCGACATACACGCTTGGATTTAAAAGTCTCAGGTTCAAAGAGTAATCTCTCAATGTAGTGGGATAGATGGAAAAAGTGTGATGATCACTATGCAAAAATCAACTAATCTGTAGGATCAAATTCACGGTTAGAAAAAAGTGTTCTCGGTGCATGGCGTGATGGGTTAAATAGATACTTCATAATGGATCTCTTGCAATGGGTAAGAATCCTTCATTAACTCAGTTCTGTCCATTACGGTGCGGTCCCAACGGTCTGGTGGCAAGCTATCTAACCATTAATGCCTTTCTTCCCATTTGGGGTGTCAGTCAAATGGTTATACTATCTCGAAAGACTATATTGCTTCGCCATGGCGAAGTGCCATGTGACGCTATTCTGGTATTCCAGCGAAGCTCCAATTTTGTAAATTTTTCTTCTGCAAAGTTCCCTCAGGAACCTTCTGTAACTTTTCAATCTTAGCTCTCTTATTACTTAGTTTTCTAGCCTTCTTTCTGGTGAGCTTCATCTCGGAATTCCTTTTTCCATCCTGATTCTTATCTTCTTTTAGCATAGTAACTTCGCGTTGTTGAGATTCTCTCCTAGAAATCAGGGGTAATACTTCATATGTATCTAGAATAGGTACTACAATCTTCTGTGGGTCTTCTAGTGTTCTTCCATCTTTGACATTCCAGTCTTTGGTTATAAATAGCTTTGCTCATTTCTCTTGTTCTTCAATCAAGTTTGTGATCCTCCTAGTCATGAAATCTTTTAGATATTGCTTCTTTTGTTCTAAGACTTCTTTTTCTTCCCTTCTGGCCTGATCTCTTTCAATCCAAGGTTTTCTGAGAAACATAGTAAATGGAGCGATGTCCTCAATAAATTTAACAAATTCAAATTCTTCCTCTGTCGAAGTTCCCTTGGCACTCATATATATTCCTTTGAATAGTCAACTTCCTCATATATATATATAAGTTTATCAACTTTCCTTTGAATAGTCATATTCCTCCTAATGAAGGAATCATAGCAGGATCCCCTAAAGTTTCCCAAGTTTTGTATGTCATGATATTCACTCGTTTTTCTTCATCCAGAACACAGTCAATGTCGAATTTTCCTATTCTTGCTTCAATGAATTCTTTTTCTTTGAAGACCTTTGATAAACTAATATGTCGATGATCATTCAGGGTTTCTTTCATCTGTAGCAATACTTTCTCTAATTCTTTATGGGGTTCTACCATAATCTCAGTTTCTTGACTTTTCTCATGGTCTTCTGGTCTCATATTCATCCTTTCAAGCTGAGCAATCATTCTAGGGAAATCCAACACTTCATGGTCCATATCTTTGCAACAGAGGAAACTAGGTTTTCTACCAGTGCATTCCTTATCCAAATGTCTCGGTCTTCTGCAACTGTAACAAAGGGTTAATCCTCTCTTTCTCTTAAATGACCCCCATCCTTTCCTGTATTGCGCCCTAGGATCATAGTAATTAACCTGCAAAAAATTACTTTTAGGGTCCTGCATCCATTTGTTAGTCCAAACATTCTTTCTATACATAGGTATAACATATTTTTCACTATTCTTATCATATCTACTTATATCACATCTTCTTTCATCTGTCAGTGTTGTAGTTTTCAAGCTAGGACAAATCCTATCAAACATGCCTAGATCCATACTTTAGAAATAAAAAATTTCACTAATCTTACTTCTACATAACACAAAGCTTCCAGATCTAAAAAATTTCACTATTCTTACCTTTATCAGAGCACAAAGCATTCAGATCTTACCTCTTTTCTTCAAATCGAACTTCTTTTCTTTAACACAAAGCTTCGCAAACCAAGTAGAGTATTGCGCACTAGAGCGACAGATCTACGCACAGAGCTTTCACAATTTCAGGTCGGATCTTTGCATAAAGCTTCTTATTTCTCAGTTCACAACAATCACAGTTTTAGGTCCTGGCAACGGAACCATTTGTTGGCACAGGGGCTGACCCAGGGTTCAACGCTAAAATAGTGCACCAACAGAACCCTAACTACCTTCCCTTTCGGAAACACTTCCTAAGCAAATGAAGTCTCACTCGAGGTAGAGGAAGGGGTGGTTTTAGGACTCAGGTGTTTGGAACCTTAGCTGGGACACAGATCTGTGATTCTAACATTTAATAGAGCACTTAGCAATAAACATTCATCAACACTCAGCTCTTGGTAACAACGCAGCCAAACCCTAATTAGAGAGCATCAAAGTATCCAACTAGATCTAGCATCTAACAACACTTAGCAAGACGAGACAGATCAGGTCTTAACAGATTCAACACTAAGCATATGTATATCAGTCAGATCTAACATCCATATTAAATCACTAAGCACATTAACATATAAGCACATCAACACATTGCACAAAGCAGAGAAACACAACATATACGTGGTTCACCCCCCCTGGGGATACGTCCACCAACTCTTCTTGTCTTCTATTATATTTTGTTAATCAGTTACATGCACAGAGACTCAAAAACCCTACTCTGCATAGGAGAGGAGATCTGCACACACCTCGCTAGATCCTCCTTACCCGATCTAGGTTACAACACTAAGCCTTCTACAATCACTTGCACTCAGCTTTGCAAGCTTCACATAATATGCACAGAGCACTTACAATCCTTTGATCACATAGATCGATCACTAGCAATTAGCACATTGGCCTAACATCACATAGATTCCCCTCCTTACATTGCCTAGACATCTATTTATACTTTAGAAAATAGGCCTAAACATGCGTAAACCCATGGGCTGACATCCCATACCCATTACATAATCCAAAACCCCAAAAAGGACCCAAAAAGGGCCCAAGATCCCGCGATCTCTGCTTCGTCTTGCACTCCTCCTTCAACAAGCTTTCGAAGTCCCAAAATAGGTCAAACTTGACGAAGGATCTCCCCAAAATTTGTCAAGGGCCAACATCTACTACCACTCCTTTTTTTGAAAT